>JALIZH010024110.1:0-91611 GCA_030522465.1 Rhipicephalus appendiculatus
ATCTCATCACACCGACTGCATTCACGGCATGGCATGCCATGGCCACACCAGTGGCTTATACTGAAGATGCATGGAGGACGCATCGGTATTTCGCAAGTGTTTCTCCAGTACACAAATCAAGAAGGGATATTCAAAAAAGTCAGTTTCGCCACAAGGCGAAGCAATGAATGCGATAGCAAGAAATTGGAATGTAAAGCGACGAATGGCAAGCAGGTCGAAACGTGCAGCGCGCTGCTCACGCACACATGACGCACGAAAACAACACGCACAGGACGAGAGCGAACTGAAAACATTCCCAGCTCGACACTTAACGCGCTGTTCAAACAAAAACGACGCACGAAACGTATTCACAGGTACAGACGAGCGCGAACTAACAAGTGTCATAGTTGTTACTTCGCTGTGTTTGAAAAGCGTGCTCTTTTCGAAAACGCGGGGGAATGCAGCGAGCGATGTGACCTTCGCGCGCCCGGTAAGTACAACGCTATCGTTCCGCCTAAGCCCCATTCTCCGCCACCGCGAGATAAGCGCACGCGCGCAGGGGCATCTACCCCCCCCCCCCTTCGGGTAAAGTGCGCGCCGGAGAGCGCGCGTCGCGACGAACGGGGCAGCTAAGCCCCCACCGAGCGCGGCCTTTGCGCCATCTCGCTGGTAATGCTGAAAACACGCTGAAAACTCGCTGTATATAAATTGCTCGCCGTTTGAACGCTGCAGGACGTTCGTCTTCGTGGCTGAATGGTTAGCGCCGCGCGCTGTAGAGCGAGAGGTCCCCTGGTTCGATGCCGCGCGTCGGAAACCTTTTTCTGAATTATATTTTTTTAGGTTTTTATAAATATATAGATACATATACATATACGGCAAATGACGCCAACGCGGACGCCAACGGCGAAAACCAGCCGAGAGTGTCCATATAATTGCTATCGCAATAAAAAGTGACTGAAAGCTTGCACTAAGCCGCCCAATGCTGGATACACAGCGAAGCTGATCGGTTCCGTGTTTATATATTGCTGTTTCTAGGCAGAACATTTTCTTAAACATTTGCTTCAGTTTGGCTTAATTTGGCTCTATCGATGCTGACTTGAACCTGGCTCTAAGAATGGTGATTGTTTGCTTCAACATGGACTGCACCGATATTGACCTTTTGCTTGAGGTTTTGTTTGAGCTTGGCAGCAGGAATTTTGAACGATTGCTTTGTGATGAGTAAGGGGCGCACGAGGCACGTCCCGAAGTAATGCGAGTGCTGATGGTACGCGAAGGATGGAAAGTTACCCGATGGTGTTCTACACTGCCATGTCGGCGCACGTGATTCGTCGGCGAAGGGCGCGTGCCACGCGACCCAAGACGTGATCGAAAAGCCGAAAGGAAAGGGGCGGGATTGTTCGATTGGAGTGCCGTAGGAAGAGGTTGCAGGAAGGCAGCGTCGCACTCGCGGGGAGCAGCGGTAGCTCGGTCTCTGGAGGCAGCCTGAGGGGCTTAGGAAGTGGCCGTCGACCTAGGCAGGTGACCAGCGAGGCTCCCCAAGTTTGCAGCAGCCTCGCCACAGCAGATTCCGACGCACCAGCAGAACTTTCACTTCTTGACCGGACGGCAGCCTGCCACCCGACAATCCCTGGAGAGCCCGGTTCGGCGTGACCAGGCGCCAAGGAACGGAGGCCTGGAGAGCTAGGCCTAACTTCGCAAGTCCGACGACGACTTCGGCGGCGGCCAGAGTACGAGCAAAGGAGACGAGGAGTACTCATGCGGACCGACGTCGACGTCCGGGACACGTCTCCGAGTACTGCTGCGACGGGACCGTGAGTCGGTAGCACCAAGCGGATGCCACGAACGTTCGATTAGGGCGCGACTGCACGACGACAGTAGCCAGAGGGAGGACATATTGGCTATTGACTTGCTTAGGGCTAGACTCGACCCCTAACTTGGATTGTAGTTAGTTTCGTTTTCTAGCTGATTTCTTTTGTGTGCATGTTTTCGGTTTTGTAGTGTGTATTTTGAGCGTTTGTTGTCTCCTTGCGATTTCAAGTGATCAAGTCAGTTTGCTGTGCCACGTCCGTCTCCCGTCTCTCTCACTTCCATCCTAGTTGCAAGCGCTCCCGAGGTAGGTAACATGCTTCAACTTGGCTCTCGCGATGGTGAACTTTTTTCTTGAACTTGGCTTGAACTCGGCTGTAGCGTCATTTTATTTTTGCTCAAACTAGACTTGAACTTGGCGGATCCAATCGACGGTACCGTTGCCGTCCTCGCCCAGCGCTAAGTCTTGCTTCTCGTATCGCGGATTCTCCCACGGGACTGCGATTTATCTTCGGATGACCCATGATTGGGTATTGTGAGGCTCGAGCTGTTCACTATTATAATCACAAAGTATCACGTGACAGTGGTGTGACTATGATAACGCGCACGCCATTGGTGTGCGGTTCCAAGGAGGTGGCACGGCGCTGTAGCACATGCCAGTTTGTTGGGCTGTCTGCTTCTTGACATTATTGGACCAATGGTGAGTAATCGGATTCACCCGATTTCTGTGGTGCATACCCGTTTATCAGGATGATAAGAGCAAAAGCTGTTTTTGATCGAGCCTTTCATGTCCGGGATCCGCGCTAACGCTTGTGGGCATCCTGAAGGGGCGTGCATCACAAACATTGGGTAAATCTTACTGCTCATCATTCGTCCACTAAAAATGATGGCAAAAGTTAAACGAACAATTCGTTATGTGCCACAGAAATCTGTGTGGCCTATCAGAAATCTATCATCATAAACGCGTCTGTGCCACAGAAATTGGGTACATTTCCACTACACACAACTTCCACTAAAAAGGAAGACAACAGTTAGCCCCAAAAATGACGTGCACTTTACGAAGTTCACACCACTGTAAGGTGATACTCAGTGGTTATAAAAGGCGGGGGCTACACTACCACCTCAAAGCTTAACAATGAGTGTTCAGTAAAGAGCAGTGATACAACATAACCGGAACATCTTAGCGAATTCTTCTTCGTAAACCTGTTTATAAAAGTAGAAGGTCAGAAAATTGATTCAGACCAACCTCTCAGCTTTTCTCTTATAATAAGCCTCTCTCTCTACTTATAGGAGTGGTATGGTCAAGATCCAATAAAACTATACAACCACCTCAAAGCATAACAAAGATGGTTTAATAAAGAGCAGTGATACAGCATATCTGAAAGACTTGCAATACATAGAGATGCGTTAGCCTGACGAAGGAAAAGCCATCAGCTTTGCTGTTACATCGCTGTCTGCGGAGCGGAGCTGGTCAAATTTTTTTGTTAAATGCGAAGCATTTCTTTGCGTACTGCAAGCACTTTGAGCGTTTCTATCTACGTGTCTATCTATCTGTCTATCTATCTATCTATCTAGCCGCTTACGTCTGGGTGCTCTCGTGATCGCCTCCTCAACTTAGGGTCGCCCAAAATTAGTATGGGAGTGTCAGAGGATTTGACGAATATGTCTGGCTGGTCGTAACTTGAATAACATGATAACCCCGTAGTGTACGTCGTCAAACTCATTTCTCTAGAAACGTGTGGCTCATACCCGTATACCACGGGCCGCGGTATGCGGGTCTGCGCCACAGGTGTTTGACAATTTATATCTACTTAGGAACGGCGAGGACAGACATGGGTAATTTAAATGCGAGAGCGTTAAGAAAAAGACATCGGCGGCGTTGACCCGACGAATGCAAAGAATAGAAATCAGAGTTCCACCAGGAATCGAACCCAAACATTCTGCGTGTAAATCAAGTATTCTACCACAGAGCCACGTCCGGTCTCGAAACTGCTTTGGAAAAATACCTGGTGCAGGCATGATGCAGGTTATATGCAACATATACGACTGTTCAACATATGTCTGTGCGCACGGCATTTGCACATATCTTTAGCGTCACTTCGTAACGGCTCAACTGAATGGCGAGATCAGACATATTTGTGCGTACAACATTTATACGTATCTTTAGCGTGATCTCGTAACGTGTCGCTCAATAAAAAAATGCAACATAGTCACCTTCCCTCTGCATGCTTCACTAACATCTATTCCCAAGGTACTTACGTGGGATCTGCCATTTTTTTGGTGCGGGGTGAAGGAACAATTTGCTAAACAACGTCGCTGTTAACACTTCACAGCCCAATGTCTGTTGCATTGAACATCAGCCGATGACACATCAAAAATGATTCACAAGAAGAAGTTATAGTAGCGTCGTATGTATAATGCAGGGTTCTCTGGTTAGAAAGCCACGTGAGTTACCCAGTATTGGCCTTTTAATTATGCGCTATTTTCCAAAATTTTCATACATTGTCAGTGGCTTGGCCGAGTTCGGGGGCTACTGTACTGCAGTTACAATGGCGAAATGTCTACATGCTTCATCAAACGCGCAAAATGACCATAGCCGTCGACGTCAGCATGAACAATGCAAAAGATCAGCACCATCCGCGCATTTCATGTAGTGAAGTCATTATGACGCAAAGACCGCCAAACCTTTAGACGTCTGTGAGATTATTATGTCACAAAAGATGACATCATATGATGACGTCATCCTATGGCATGGTCTCTTGGTCAGAGGTGGGCCGATCCTCAAGGCAATGTAAAACCACGTGAGTTCAAGAAAGATTCCACTATCTATCCTGTGGACAGTACAAAATCTCGCTAGGTGCAGAAATCTTTTGGTATGCGTACAATGGACCGAGATTGAAAAGAACGAAACTGTCGTCTTCGAGTCGTCGTAGACGAATGCATAGGGGACTATGCCACTCTACTGCCAATGCCCACTTACGTAGAGAATCTGAAATGAATATGTTGGCAACATAACTTTGAAATTTATGAGCCATTTTGTTAAAGCTATTCGACGTAGCCCCATACCCAAGTCTTCACCAATCAATGAATTCATTGGTGAGGACTTCAATGAATAACTTCACAATTTGCCCATTTCAGGATGCATAATTTGTCTGTGTCTTTCTCCACAGGACAGGTTTGTGCTTGCAAGCGATTATCTGCCCGATGACTCTGAACCACCCCTACCGTTGCCACAACCTCGACACGTTCCCAGTGGCACTTCGGATATGCTTCATAAGTTTTTTTTACTTTTTACGAACGGTATGAGTTCGAGCGTTTCAAAGTATCGGTCCGGGAAGGAAGGAGTCTGGATCGCGGCGATGAAATGGTGGATGAAGTGTTTGTGCAGGGTGAGTTTTTCACTTCCCTGTATATCATGGTTAGTGTTGTGCAGATATAGTAAATGTGCATCAGTAACTAACGCATACATCCGTAAAAATGGGTTGTTCTCTTGCCCATGTGTTCAACCAGAGCACTTCCTCTGGTTGAACACAATTATTTGTGTTCGACCAGGGGAAGTGCTCTTAAGTAAACAGTGTTATTAATGTAATGGGTTCTATAAATTCTTAATGACATCATATTCCGGTGGGGCATGCCTGACGTTACATGTTAGTAAAGTGGCAGTGGTGACTGCTAGTCATGCACTGCTTACTTATTCCCACGCTGCAAATGGATTTAATCAACTTTATTTGATGTATTCGGGTTTCTACCACAAAAGCTTCGCAATTGTTTGAGATCATTCTGTTAAGATTACATGCAGGACGCGAGAAGTCCCGTTTACTTGAGAGCTTACGCGAGCACCAGTGATAACGCTGAAAGGTTCGATGACTGTTTTATGAAAGGCGGCTTGCTCCGCGATGATCATATTAAGGACTGTCGATGCTTTGTTCGGCGCTCTCAGTGTACAGCCTGTATTGTTTGTAGTTTCACTTTCGTTTCCCGGGCACATGTTCACCCAAATAAAATGTTTCTTCTTGAAGCTGCTGACTGCTGCCTTTAATGTCACTGTCACGTATCTCGGGAGCGCTTGCAAATATGATGGAAGTGAGAGAGAGGGGAGACCGTGGTGGCACGACAAACACATTTTATCGAACAAAATAGCAAAAAATTCGTGAACACTCAAAATAAACTCGATAACGAACTTTGTAGATGAATATCAAAACCAGAACTAGCTACAATGCAGTTTTGGTCAAGTCTAGCCCTAAGCAAGTCAATAGCCACTAAGGCTTCTCAGTGGTAGCTTTCTACAGGTACCGCGCCCTAATCGAACGTTCGTGGCGTCCGCTCAGTGCTAGAGGCTCACTGTCCCGTCGCAGAAGTGCTCGGAGACGTGTCCCGGTCGTCGACGTCGGTCCGCATCTGTAATCCTCGTCTCCTTTGCTCGTACTCCGCCCGCCGTCGAAGTCGTCGTCGGACTTGCGAGATCAGGCATAGCTATCCGGGCCTCCGTTCCTTGACGCCTGGTCACGCCGAACCGGGCTCTCCAGGGATTGTCGGGTGGTTCGCTGCCGCCCGGTCAAGAAGTGGAAGCGCTACTGGTGCGTGGGGAAATGCTGTGGTGAGGCGGCTGCAAGCCCGGGGAGCCTCGCTGGTCGCATATGCAGGTCGACGGCCACTTCCCAAGCCTCACGCTGCCGCCAAAAACCGAGCTTCCGCTGCTCGGCGCGAATGCGACGCCGACCTCTTCCAACTACTTCCAACGGCGTTCCACCGAGACAATGCCGTCACTGTCCTCTGGGCTTTCCTTTGATGATTTCATCACGACGCATTTCATCGACTTGTAGCTCTATAGCCTTGCGTTCACGAGCAGAAACACGGTACAGGCTCTTACGGTATGGACGGGCGTAGTGTTTGGCTATAATACGAAGCTTCGCGACAGGACATTCTCGAATCGTGGATGACGGGAAGCGCTTCTTGTAGTGCTGCAGCGGACCATCGTACTGCTTTTTCTTATGCCTCAGAAGACGCAAATTGACGCCGCAAGTTGGTCCTGGAACTTCGGGGTTCGGAGTAGGTTTTGCAAAATCTTAGGAGGTGAAGGCGTTTCTGGCTTCCAGAACTTTTTTCATGAAGGCGATCGTCGTGCATTTCTGGATGTGCATGCATTCTTGGGTGAAAATTGTTAACAAGGTGTGGGTCCGAGCTAGTTGGTATTCCATGATAACTACTTTTTGCGCAAAATTTTCAGAACAAAGGACGAAAGGCGTCCGTCCGTGTTTGTTTCGTCCTTTGTTCTGAAAATTTTGCGCAAAAAGTAGTTATCATGGAAAGTTGTTAGTATCATCGTCGCTTCCTGTTCATGCAGCTCACCTACAGCTCTTGCAACGTAAGTCTCATGATTGAGCAACAGGCACTGGTTACGCTCGATGAAGGCTTCTAAGTCTAAATATTTTTTTCACGATGACACGGCAGCATGGCGGAATAGTCGCCTGGTCTTAGTGATCATTTAAGACATATTAGAAAATAATTAGCCCAGTTGGATCAGATTCAATTTAAAAACAGCGCAGCAACACAAGGACAAACGGGGACACAAGAGCACAGCGCCCGTGTCGTCGTGCCTCCTGTCGTTATGTTGCAGGGCTCTTTAGGATGAATTGAATGCGTAGTTTCCTAGCGTCGTGCGCGGAGGCAACAGTCATTACGATAGGGTCATCGACTAGAATCTAAGGTGGATAATTGCATCGTGGTGCCTTACGAAGTCCATGCAGATAATTATCTGCCTTGATCATTGCTTCAAGACGAAATGTCGCAGGGTATGCCCGTTCATGAACTGTGACTGTTCCTGTGCAGAGCACTTTTCGCCTACAGAACCAACTATCTTTATATCAGCGGTGAAGGATCAATTCTAGATGGAGTATCAGGCTCCGGTGGCAACCAGCGCAGTGACGTTGCGGCCATCGAAACGCATGTCGAAGTCGCTAGTTCATCGCCTTCTGTTGCAGTTAAACTGTGGCTTTGGATAATGCCTGTGTCGACATGCTCCATTGCCGCTGCCTGGCGGTGTTCAGTCTTCTTCCGCGAGCGAATTATAGTTTTCAGGGCTTCCTTTGGCTGGTGGCATGTTCTGAAGACTTTGTCGGAGTGTCGCGGTCGGTGGCGGAGGATCTTCAGCATTGCGACGACCAGCAATGACATCGTTATCGGTTGCTCCTTCTAGTTTTGGGATATGGGCCGAGGGATCCCCATATAGGGCAGGTGGGGTGCCTGCACGGCGGCGAGTTGTAGATGGTGGTTGCAGACAGTGGTTGGATATGCCAGGAGATAACGGTCAGAAAGGTCGTAGGGGTGTCCTCTCTGTTCCTAGGAAGTAGTCGACAATGTGGCGTGGACGTTCACCTCACTGTGCACACGGCGCGTTCACGGTGAAACTGCGTAGCCTCATCTCGCGTGGTCATAGTGGAAATGCGTTGGGGCGGACTGCAGTGGCGTAGCTGATCGTTTGTGGTAAGGGGTGCACCGGCTCAGCGACTCACGGGGATTGCTGATAGTAATATTATCAGGGATTAACGTGTCAAAACCACCTTATGGACATTAGCACGTCGTAGTGAAGGGCTCCTTCAATTTCGACCATGAGGTGTTCCTTAACGTGCACGGGCATCACACAGTGCACGGACTTACAGCATTTTGCCTCCATCGAAATGCGACCAGCGCGGCGGGAATTGTATTTGTGGCCTTCGAGTCACCAACCCAGCATCCTAAGTATTGCTCCACCGAGGCGAACAAGACATTGCTAGCCTCCTGGCATCCTACATGACCACTTCAGTCTGCCTGACAATTCGACGGTGAAGGTAAACTTGGAAAACGCTTGAGCTTCGCCTACAAGAGCAGAGCCGGAAAGCGTAATTTATTTATTTTATTTATTTATAAATACTGTTAACCCTCGATTGAGGGTCATTACAGGGAGGTACGACACTCTGTACAAATAAAGTAGGCACATAAATTATACATCTTACAACAAGAACTTATCCATACAATTATACAAATTTATAAAAGCTCTCCTACATCCAAACGAAAAGATACAATTATACTACGTTCGCATTATTCTTTATATTAGGTCACATGAATGTACATCAAGTAATTCATGCATTCATTAATTCATTCATTTGTCCATTCATTCATTCAATGATTTGTTTGTTCATTTTTCGGATGATACAAGACATTGCCCGCGGTAAGAACAAAAGGAGGTGGTTTGCCTCCTGACGGGGTCCCGCTCTCGCTGGGCGTAACAACAGCAATGCTTAGATAGCCATACACAATCGAAATACAAAATAAACGAAATATACAGAATCACCAAAGCATCACTCAACTTGACCACAAAACAACTCTACACTATACAATTTCATGACAAAGAGCAACAGGTACTAGTATTTAGTATATTGGGGCACAAGTAGAATAAATAAGTCTAAATGGGACCCTTTTCTCATCGCCTTGCCAATTGTAATCTTGGCTTCGCTTCTCGGTTGACACCTATTCCGTGCCACAAGGAAGGAACATCTGCGCACAAGTAAATCGGTGCCTTCCAACCATCCTAGAATTCCTACTGCAAATACAGTTGCGAAGTACCCACTACGACGTAATTCTTATTGCTAGTTGACGAGGTACCCACTACGTGTCTGTAAGAAAAGTGAGTTTCGCAGCTGCACAGGTTGCCGACAACGATAATTGACTTGTGTGCTTCGTGTTCGGTGGGCCTTTAAACCAACCACTCGTTGCGCACTTCAGATGTTTTCACGCCTTGTGTGACTGTGCGCTTGAGCCACGCTATATTAATGCGATAGCGTAAAGAGCCCTTGTCGCAGAAATTCCAGTGTCGACGTTGTTGGTTGTGACCGAAAAAAAAATCATCGTCCGTGAACGAAAAATCACTAGGATGCAAAAAATTGCGTCCAGTTTGCACAAAGCCGCGCAAAGCTTGGCGCATTAAAGTACAGACCCGTCGCGCTCGTACTCCCCGTCGACCAACACGTCTAGCTTCATGATGCACGGCTTCTTCCTTGGGAGTACACTCTAAGGAAAAAAAAGAGTACGTGTGACTTTTTTCGGAGAGTTCTGACTTGCCACGTATACGACTCTTTGGAGACACACGGTGATTCCTTGGTGGGTCAGAGTCGGCGCGCTCTAGGAGAGTCCCGGGACCCTCTTAGAAAGAGTTCAAGGACTCTTTTGCGAAGAATCACAGTACCACTTCTGAGGAAGTCATACGATTCTTGCCGGTGACGCTCCTACGTGGGTCAAATGACACCCAACGAAGCGTCCAGCGACTCTACGGCTATTTTAAGCTACTCAGTTGAACCTTGCTCTGCTTTTGCGCGACTACCGCTGGAAATAGTGAAGTATTCATTTTAAGCAACTCCAATAATACATGCCGTTGTGCCCAGCAACTGCAAAAAGAGAATCGTTGAATTTAAACATTATATAATACTTGCCGTTGCGCCGAGCGACTGCAAAAAAGATAATCGTTCAATTTTAACATTATTTTAATAAAACTCGTCAGAACAACACACCATTTGCAGCAGAGTAATACACAAAGCGCGAAAATGTGCGACTGTGATGTGCATAGTGTCATGCCGTGCAAAATAAACTGCAGACATCGGCATCATGTTTCCATATTTATTCCTTATAATTATGAGTAAATCAAGAAGTCCTGACGGCTGGAGGAATCGGACTTGTGACTTGAAACGTTGTCGCTCCTCTTCAGCGTGAGCAGCCATGAAAAATATTACCTGAAAAGAAAAACGTAATATCATGATGAGACAACGAAATCGTAGTAAGAGTTTGCAAAACCTACACAATAAGTGATTTACACAAACATAATGAAGGCCCACAACAAAACAACAAATGCAAACAGGCATAGTAAGGAACCATGTTTTCTGCCATTATCGTGTAAAACACAACTTCCAAATTGTTTTCTAACATGTCACTTGGTGACAAAATTGCAGCACAAGATGATGTGAGCCTCTTTAAAACAACAAACGCAATTGGTTTAAGCTTCTTTGCGTATGTGCCACCCACCTCTTTTCCTACGTCGTCTTGTCCAACCACAGGAAATGTAGGGCCGACTGCCTCGGTGACATTGCGAACGCCGCTGTTCATTTTCACATCACTAGTGGTGAAGCGCCAGACCATAGCGACACCTTCGTTTCCCCCGAGTGTGGCTGTCAACTGGAGTGAAGAGGCTGGAGAAGCGATCTGAGATTCTGGGAATAACCAACACACAAACACACAGGCTGATTAGTTTTCTTCAAACCATCCTTTGTTCAACAGACCGTTGCTCTACACATATCTGACACGAGTGTTTCGTTTTAAATAATTTCGCAACCAAAACAACTTTCCACGTAAAAGAAGGCGCGAACCTCGTTTCGCGATAGGCACTGATTATGCTGCTGCTGACAGGGCTGGCCAGTATCGAAGATACATGTATCTTAGATACTATCTTAGATACTCGTTGGGTATTTTGTATCTGTATCGCGATACGTCTCGCAAAACGAGTATCTGTATCTGTATTTCCGATACATTCAATAATGTATCGTGTATCTTAAGATACAAGATACTGCTTTAGAAACGCCACCCTGTGAAACAACAAACGTTGTCTGAACTCTGCTTCTCACGCTGTCACTGCTGCCACTAAGCCACCTCAATAAAGGTGACGACAGTGACATTCCTTTGTCTTTCCACCTGTGTGTTCCAGTGAGCATAAGAAAAAAAGGTCTATATGAATCTCTATTGGTGGAACAGATTCACGTGATGGCGCTTGAGCCATCTCGACAAAAACAGGCGCGCGAACGTCTACGTGCAGCCCCCCTTATGTTTCTCGATGTTTTCGTTCTTTTTAGCTGTGTCGGTGCCATGAACCTTGTTTGTAGCCACGGTACTGTGCTTTTAGTCCCATTCGTGTGGCGTCTTTCACTCAAATTCAGACGTGGCTATAGTTTTGTTATCGAAGTTTGTCTTGCGTGGTGCTTAGTTGCAAAGTCTCAAGAATGCAAGAATGGGGTTGCTTTGCGTCTCGCTGCATTCACTCAGAGATTTGACAGATCTTGGATGTAAGCTTGACTTGCACACTATCAGATTGACTTATATGCAAATTAGATTCTAACAACCGCACCACCGGTGTGGATGCTAAATACAATAGAACAAACATTAACGTAAAAGATGATATTACTGTATCTCTGTTCTTCGTTCTCAATTATGCAAGAAGATTTTTTTAATAACTTGATTGTAGCACAAGTGCTCTCTTTGCTGTCTTCTCTTTGCATCCCACACATTACTAGGTTTTTGTGTAGGTTTTTTTCCCGTTCGTTAACTGTAATATGTATTTTGTAACATCCTCCTCTGTTCCTTTTTTTTTCTTGTCCTTCTCTTATATATTCTTATTTTTAATTGTCGGTGTCATTGCTGCCATTTACAGACCTACATTCCATGTGAGTTTACTGTTCAGACGATGTTGAGGGCAAAGGTAAAATAATCTGAGCGAGCCTGCTTACAGGAACAAAATTCTGCTCACTATTTAATAAAACTGCAAAATTGGGCTTACGTTATAATAATGGTAATTATAAAACAAATCTTAAAGACGTTAGGAAGGGGATTTGAGAAACATAATACGAAGTACTCCGGTTTTCTCATGGGCGTCCTCAGGAGCCCTTTAGGGGTATTTTCCGTGGGCACTGAGTTTTCTATTATCTGACATTAACACCTAAGTTGACGATACATGATGCTCTATATTAGTAGCTTTTAGGGGTGTCGCCTGTATCGTGTTTATAAAGGGTGTCACCTAATTGGAACCAAATATTTGCAAAGAAGTCCCTAACCTCAGCTTAATAAAACCAACGATGGGGTTTACCGCCATGTTGCTCTCATTAGGGTATTTTTATATTGCACCGAATTTCTTAACAATTCTGCTGTTCTCTTTAGGGCCATGTGCGTTCGATACGTTTTAGAGGGCATTCTAAAACGACAGATCTGTTTTTTTTTTGTGTGTGTGGATAGGTAGATGCTACGTAGGGATTTTTCCGGCGTTTAAAGAAAGCCGGAGAAACATGACCACATTGCTGCTCTCCTATTCTATTGTGCTGCAGCGCTCTCAGACGTGCTCCGAGCGAAACAACCGGCAACGGGACCACGACGAAATGAGCGGCCGCGGCTTAGGCATTTCTGACCGCTACACACGGCAAAGAAACACCATCATCCCTGAGAAGCGACAGGCTGACGGTGCGCGTCCCGGTTGTTTCGCTCGAAGCACATTTAAGAGCGCTGCAGTAAGATAGCGCATGAGCGCAGTCACGTGGTTTGATTTGGTATTTCAAGTGCTTGCTTTAAAAGCCAGAAAATGTTCACCCCGCAGCATGTACGTCACCAAAAAACAATTCCTTTGGTCGTTCTTAAATGTGTTCTACGATGTGACGAAATGCACTCTGCTCAAAAGTAAATATTAAGGATGTTGCATAATTGACCATAGTTAATCAACCAACAAAGCGCAATGTAAAAATACCATAACGAGTGCCAGATGACGGTAAACCATATGCCATTGATTTGATTGAGTCGCGGTTAAACGCTTGCTTTTTTAAAATAATTGGTTGTACTTATATGTGAAACACCCTGTATACCTATCGACTGTCACTTTTTATTGCGGAACTGCCTTACTATTTGACTTAGGTATATTCATAGGTCGGCGAACTCACTCATCAGTCGACTCACTCATACTCACTCAGACACAGATCGAGCCGGGAAGCTTCTGAGTGAGTCCGGGTGAGTAATATGTTAGCGAGTTTGAGTCCGAGTGAGTCCGGTTGAGAAACATTTTAGTGAGTTGGAGTCCGAGTGAGTCCGGTTGAGAGAAATATTGGAGAGTCTGAGTCCGAGTGAGCCCTAGGCGCAAAATGTATTTCTTGAGTGAGTCTGAGTGAGCTCTACACTTTTTTGCCGATGTATGCTTCTATTTACTCAACTTCAGCAGCACTATCAGCCTCACGTAGGCTGACGTTTCTAATCACGCCGACTCACACATACTTCAAAGCACCAGCGTTCATACGCCTGCTAATTATTTATTGATCAGAGGACTGAGTTACGGAGGACGGGGGTGCCGTGGCCTCCCCACCCTCTGAAGACTCTTTCCCGGGAATTCTTAATAAAAATATCTCTTGTAATTAATCTCTTTCTTTAAAATCTCCTTACTGGATTACGACCACTGATATCACATATCTGAAGAAACGAGGTCAAAAGGCGCCAAGTAGAGAACCGATAATGCGAGACAGTGGTTTAAAGAGAATTGACACCATGTTCGAAAAAGCCAATTGTACGCTAGTATCATTGTACTCATGAGTCGCCTCACTCAGACTCGCTCATACTCAGGTGGAGTCATGAATCCGAGTCTGAGTGAGTCCAAGTGAGTACTACTTCCGTGAGTCTGAGTCCGAGTGAGTGCGGCTGAGAAAAATTTCTCTGAATCTGAGTCCGAGTGAGCTCGGTTGAAGAAAATTTTGGTGAATCTGAGTCTGAGTCGGTCCGAAGGGCAAAATATATTTCATGAGTGAGTCTGAGTGAGCCCCACATTTTTTGCCGACCTATGGGTATATTCGCTTTCCTTTTTTTAGGTCCCTGTAAAATCTTTTCTTTTTTTTGTGTGTGTGTTACAAAAAAGCAGGTAAGCAAGCTAGAAGTTGCAATAGTGTGAATAGCAGTGATATCCTGCGACGCTTTTTCCCGCGTACAGTACATCTGGGAAGCTTCTGGGTGGCACAAGTTCTCACGGAGACGAAATGGTAAAAGACTACAAGTCAGTGAATATGTTGCTAACGAACACTTTACGCAATAGGTAGGATATGAAAACTCACTGCAGTTTTATGTCATCAATGAACTGTAATCGTATAGTTAGTCTTCACATGCTGATTCACAAAAAAATATGGCTACCAGCGTTATTGCTCCACTAAGACTGTCCGGTGATTCAGTACTACGAAAGCAGTAATACGCTTACGGACAAGGCAAGGTGCCATCTTCCGGAGGCTTCTTATTGAAGTTCTTGCAATTAGACGGCAATCCGCTGGCTGATTGCCAAGTAGAGCAGCGACACCCATAAATTACAAAAGTGTCAAGTAAAAACTACTGATACCACGGCTTGTGAGGAACTGTCAAATAAACAAATGCAAATAACTTGTTTCGGAATGAAACTAATATACATTGAGCAACAAAGACATAATTTTCGGGATTCAAACAGCTATTTCATTAACATAAACAAAGTTGGTCGCATTTAAGACATTCTCAAGCAAACACTTCTGTTCATAGGCATTTGGAGCGTCATTATATACATCTATAATAGCAAATTTACAAATGTATCGAAGTATCTTAAGATACAATTGGGAAGTATCGTATCGGATACATTCATTCCGGAAGTATCTTGTATCTGTATCTCCAATACTTCTTGCCCTAGTATCTTGTATCGTATCGCGATACAATTTCAAAGTATCTTTGCCCAGCCCTGGCCACAAGGCGAAGCAATGAATGCGATAGCAACAAATTGGAATGTCAAGCGACGAATTGCAAGCAGCTCGAAACGTGCAACGCGCTGCTCACGCACACAGGACACGCGAAAACAACTCGCACAGGACGAGAGCGAACACTAACAACGTTCCCAGCTCGACACTTAACGCTCTGCTCAAACAAAAACGACGCACGAAACCTATTCACAGGTACAGACGAGCGCGAACAAACCAATGTCACAGTTGTTACTTCGCTGTGCTTGAAAAGCGTGCTCTTTTCGCAAACGGGGGGGACTGCAGTGAGCGAAGTGACCTTCGTGCTCTCGGTAACTACAACACAATTGTTCCGGCGAAAGCCCAAGACGTACTATTCTCCCCCCACCGCGAGGTAAGCGCACGCACGCACGGGCGTCTACCCCCCACGGCGCAAAGTACGCGCGGGAGGGGAGCGCCTGAGAGCGCGCGTCGCGACGAGCGGGGCGCCGAGCTGTAGTCCCGCCGAGCGCGCCCTTTGCGCCATCTCGCTGGTAATACTTAATAGATAGCTCGCCGTTTGAACCTTGAAGGATGTGCGCTTTCGTGGCTCAGCAGTTAGCGCCGCGCGCTGAAGAGCAAGAGGTCCCTCGTTCGATGCCGCGCGTCAGAAACATTTTTCTGAATTATTTTTCTTTGTGGCTTTTATAAATATATTGATACATATACACATACGGGACGCGACGGCAAAGGTGATGCCCATGGCGAAAACCAGCCGAAAGTGTCCATATAATTGCTATCGCAATAAGATATTCCCGAAATGCGCCACCGGGATTCGAACGTGCGACCCTTCGATCCGCAGCGCACCGCTTTAAACAGGTCGGCCACGCGCCACCTGTTTATGTTCTTTCTTTATTGCCTATACCACCACTTGTTGAAAACAATAGCGGCGAGCTATATATATATACATTCACCTCTTAACGCTGGCGGTATGCAAATCTCGGAGGTGCCTCAGCGTGCGCTCAATTATCCGCGCGATTGCCCGAAGGGCGCGCTTTAAAGCAATGCTCCTCAATTTTGCTTCAGTTTGAAAACTGCCCTTTAGGCCAAGGAGGTTGAAAGATAGGAAAAAAAAAAAACTTCTTCCAAGAGACGCGCTCTCAAAAGTGGCGCATTCCTTTAAAAAGTGACCGACTCGATTGGAACGCCGGCGGAACAGTGCGTCGAACGCACCGCGCGTCAAGATACACGGAGGGGTGACTCAACGTGCAGCAATTTTCAAAAAAAAAAAAAAATAAAAAATAAAAAAAATTATATATATATATATATATATATATATATATATATATATATATATAGTATTAAAAACTGTGACAGTTGTGACAGTTGTTAGTTCGCGCCTGTCCTGTTTAAACTTGTGCGTTCTTTTCGAGCATCCTCCCTTCTGTTAGAAAAGCCGCTACAGGTGTGGAGCTGCTACCGTTGTTTGTTCGCGGTCGTCCTGTGTTCTTCTCATTAGTGCTTTTCGTTTGAACGGCGCGCTGCAAGTGTCGAGTTGCGTGTGGCTCTATGTGGAACATCCTGCTTTGTTGCTATCGCATTGATTGCTTCACCCTTCCATGAAGCTGTGACTTTTTTATTGTTTCTTTATTTGCATCTATCTGGAATTTCCGCTCACGGGCGACACAAATTTTTTTTTTAACAACCAACGACGTAGGCGCCGACACCAGAATCTCTGCGAAATGAACTCCTTAATGTCATCACATTAAAAAATTGTCGGTATAACTGTTGTCGCAATGGTAGCCAGAATCGTTACGCGTAAATAGTCTTGCGAGAATGTCAATGTAAAAAGAGTGATCTGTCTTATTAACGGCTGCTCTAAAGGAAAAATACTGATAACTTATTTCACAATGAACATCTTATGTGATAGCGCATTGTCATATGTTCTTGCAGATCCGACAACTGGACTCAACGTTACGAAACCACTGAAAAACCTACGAGCACTTCGGGAAGAGCTGAGCGACGCCCGCTATTATATAGAACATAATATGTACGACCAGCTATTTCAGCCAGTCGCCCATCGAAGGTACGTGACAATCAGTGTAGATTTTTTAGCACATCGATACATTTTGCAAAAGTACTTGCGCACTCATCATATCTCCTGTACGCCTTATGAGTCAACAGTGTTGGCTGGCGACATTACATCAAGTTACTGGATACTGCGGTAATATTTCATGCACCACGTCAATTGAAACATATGTACAGTTTCTGCTCACGTGTTATCAATCCGCATGCGTGTTTTCAGTGAACTACGCAGCGAGACTCATGCGTAGACTCATGGGTAGACTCATGCGTAGACTCATGCGTAGACTCATGCGTAGACTCAGCGAGACTCATGCGCACTCATGCATTGCATACACTCGACTATGCAGATGCGGTCATCAGCGTCAATGATTCGGACAACAGCTTGTGTGATGAACATAGCCACCTCCGGGTAAATCAATGCGCGAAGCAATGACCTAGCTACGTACCCAGCAATTTTTTGCGGGTAAGGGCGAGGGCTTGGGATGAAAAAATTTAGCCCGGGGAGTGTTTCTGGCCTTCATTTAACTGCGAAGCATTTCTTAGCAGATTCTGCGATTTGAGCGTATCTATCTATCTATCTATCTATCTATCTATCTATCTATCTATCTATCTATCTATCTATCTATCTATCTATCTATCTATCTATCTATCTATCTATCTATCTATCTATCTATCTATCTATCTATCTATCTATCTATCTATCTATCTATCTATCTATCTATCTATCTATCTATCTATCTATCTAAATAGCCACCTACGTCTTTGGACTGTCGTGGTCATTTCGTAAATTTGACGTATACCAAAATTAGCATGACTTTACCAGAATAGATATCATACCTAAATGACAGCTAATACCATCAGAACCCTGTCATCAGGCCCGTAGCCAGAATTTTTTTTCGGGGGGAGGGGAGGAGGGGGGGGGCACCTGTTGAAATCCTTAACAACCACCTATTTTCATTATTTATTATCGGTAAAACACTCCCCTCCATATGAATTTCAGGGGGGGGGGGGGGCTAGGCGCCCTCCCTGGCTACGGGCCTGTCTGTCATGCACGTCATCGAGGACATGATTTCCATGATGCGCGCGTCATATTCTAGCGGGCGTTTCTTTACTTGGGATATAAAGAAGTTGGTAACGTACGAAAGGTTGTCTAGGACGAACATAAGTGACACGTCATACCATGAAATTCACGTGACATGCCGCATGATTTACATAATACAGTCTTCGTGCCAACACGGGTTTTTCGTTAGCTTCAATTGAACTAAGCCAAAGTGATATGACATGACATGGAGGTATGACGCATATCTTACAGGTCATGACATGAAGATGAAGTCACCAGTTTCATGTACGACATGACTTCAGCGATGTGGCTTTCACTCTCACGTGGAAGTTTCATTGAATTGACATATAGTCGGAACCCTCAGTAACAAAATTACAAATTCATTTCCTGTCTCCAGTTAACGCCCATATGAGTCTATAGTCGGTGACAAGCTAAGAAAAAAAAGTAAAGTGCGCCACTATCCTTTTGTGTTATGCGCGTCCAACTAGAGCAACCCTTTGCTATGACGTAATGGTTAGAACGAACCAATAAAAAAATTCAACTGTTATCCATATACACAGCATCATCCTTGTCGGTCGTCATTCGATGCAGTTGAAGTTTGTGATTGTGCCGAGTTCGACGTGCGCCGAAGGGGCAACAGCTCGCAGTGTTTTGCGACGCTTTATCGTGTTCCGTTGTTTCCGCAGCGTGAAGTAGCAACACGGCGGAAGCATGAAAAATAAGGGCAATGCGGCCTCGTTGGCGGAGCCTATATTTATTCTTAGGCTGTCACCGACTATAAGCATCTCGCCTTTCTCGACAAAGAAATGCAAACCCCCAACGACGAAAATTGAACGGATGTTTGCCCGCATATTTTCTGCGCACGCAATGTCGGCACACTGCAAAATGCACTTAATTGTGCTTGCTTCACACTTTAACTCCACTAACTACCACCACACTGCGCTTCCGTGGGCGCCAGCGTCTTTATTTACAAATTCAGCACTATGTAACAAGTAGTTTCAAGCGCCAGATGTTGCCGTTGCTACAATGTCGCTTGTGTAGGCTGATTGTTTGAGCAGCCAGGGAGGGGGCACAGAAGCATTACAGTGCAGCCGCATCGGCATTCAAGCTAGCGGCAATGGCGGCTCGCTGTTTCCATAGTGGCTGTGGCTGCGCGCACGTAAAGTTTCTTTCACCGTTCTAAGAATGGATCCGGTACCTATTTTAGCAATGTTTTGCGGCAGACACACAACGACATCAGAGTGACTGCCATGGCCCATGCTCCGTCAGCGCACGTAAACTGGGCTCTTTCGGGACGAATGCGGGCGTTTCTTGGAATGCGGTATGACGATGCCGCAATACAACTTGCTGCTTTACGAAGGAAGATCTGTGCGTACACTAGACGGAAACAGCTGACAAGGCGAGCTAACTTAACTAGGCAATAATTTTAAATGCGAATGCATTTCTTAGTCGGGCTATGTCAGGCATCCGGCGTTGACCGGCGGCGGCGTCCGCGCGCCGGCAGGTGTTATCTCTCCGCTCTCACTCCCTCTCCCATAACAACAGCTGCGGGCGCGCGCGCTTATCCTCGCCCCTAGGAACCGGAGCAGGTGGGCGGAGTAGCGGAGAGTGGAGAGGAGGAGCGCGCTCTGACGCGTGAGGGCGCTCGCATCGCGGGAGCTCGGCGGAGCTATATATGAAAAATAAAAATAAAAAAAAACAAAAAAAAAGCAAAAAAAGGCGCTGCGCCGTGCTCCAGACCGGGCTGCAGAAATTAAGCGCCTTTTTTCTTCTTCGAACCACAACCACCATATATAAATGGAGCGAAGCGCGCGCGAAAAGCAATCGCATTTCCTCACGATTCCCTTCGGGGAGGTGGGGGCATTTTTTTTTTCCGACCGTTTCTCTTTTCGTACCGCATTAATTGGCGATAATGAAGCTCTTGTGGTAGTGGAGGTTTTTGGTTGCCCCACTCATTTTGTTATTTTGTTCAATCGTTTGTCTACGTAAGGGAACCCTATGCTATCTGTGTCAATTACATTGTGCACTGTATGCATGTTCTTTGTTGCATATTTATAGTTCTTTAGTTGCTGCTTTCTCGTCTAAATCACATAAGAAGGACAAGCGTTCTGCCTTTATCTGCCCTACCGGCAGCATGTCATAAGTAGGCCATATGGCACCCATGTAAGACTGCCAGGGTCGTGCTGTCTGGCCCCGCATTTGGCAGCCTCCTATTAATAAGGCCGCCCTAAAGATCATCCCTTTAATCCAATGAGCGTCAAGCATTCCAGAGCCTCCAGATGGCGTTCACTTATTGATAAAGGTTGGTACATTAGAAAGGCAGGACGCACGGCGCACTGAACAGTTAGCTTTCCGCCTTTATGAGCCACACTATGCCTGACGGCCTATGCCGGGCTCGCGAAGCATTGTACTGAAGGCCAGCTGTCCAGTAAAAACGATGTAATCTGAGCGAGCTTCCGACTGGGACAACGGTGCCAGCTCGCGGGCTCATGCATAATTTTACATGATATATTCGAGATGTTGTCAAAGGACCTGTATGAAAATTCGCATTTGCACAATGCGCTGTTTCCGTAATAGCGAGTATTTCCTCAACGAATATATCTCTCGATATGATTATTCCAAAGAAATTTCGCAAAATTTAATGGGGATTTGAGTGATGAATTTGATTCAGCGCTTAAAGCAAAATAGATAAGATTCAGCACTTAAAGAGAAATACAGGCAGTCAAACTAAGAGCCTTTCAGTTAGTGATGCGAGGTAATAATTCACACTTACCTTGCACCGTACAATTATTGCGGAAACCGTAGATGAACGAATAACCCAGATTGCGTTTTCTTCCCTATGCTTCTCCTAACGCAGGGCGTAGGCTCTGGAAGATCAACCCTGGAAGGACCGACGACACAGAGACTACGCCTGCGGTGGACTCGTCCGTGGTTTCTGCTGAGTTCTGGTCTTCAAGGAACATTTCTTGACTGGGAACGGACGTTCATTTCTTTTCGATTCCGATGCGACGCTATGATGGCGGCTTTTGATGGTTGCCACACGCACGAAGGCCATAGAATTCCCGTGATTCCGTCCACCATAGAATTCCCATGACACCACTAGCTAAAGAACTTTCTGTGCCTATTGACATGTGTGAAATAAAGAAAGGAGCGTCAGAAGACACACTGACTTGTTACAAGATTAGGAACTCGTACCAGTGCTGCGAATGGCTGCCAAACTAGCATTGATGGTGATCTTCATATTGCTGTTCTGCGGAATTTTTTTACTGCGATTGAGCTGTAATATAGCGTTGACACCAACGCACTCTGCCGAAGTCTTTGTCTGGATAAACCCCGAATTTTCTGTTAATGGATGATACTGCGAAACCACGTGTGCTTTCACACATTGCTATATGCGGCGTACTGTAATTATTGTTGGCCCTGTTGAAAGCAATGGGGTTAAAATAAAATTTGGTAACATGTAGGGTAAGGCGGGGCAAAATGAGACACGAGCAAAACGCGACATTTTGGCTTTGCCGACCTCTATATCTAATACAGAAAGCACTTTTCTTTATTTCTATATTTCAGCGAGAGGTGCTGGTAGTTGTCCACCTTTTTATGTGTAAAAGTTGATGATTGCTCACAGCGTTCACGTGGGAAAAATTACGCGGCTGGTGTCAGTGTATTCGTGACCCGTCAAAAAGGGGCGAAATTCTTCTCGGCCAAATTTTCGGATCCGTGCATGAAGCTACTCTGGCGTCAGTACAACAACGTAAGTATTTATATTGTTACTATATACTACTAGCTACATACCACCAAAATTTCAGTTCACTTGGTGCGCGGGGCCAAAGCGGAAATTTTTTTGAATTTGGGCATGTGAGGGGGGGGCAAAACGCGACAAAAAGGCATTGAATTGCCTTAAAGAGTGTCTAATTAAGTGAACTATTTACTTACACTCATTATATATTATATTTTATTGTTTAGGAAGGTTCGGACGCACAAGAGAAATATCATATAAAGCTTCCTGGGAGGAAAACGACGTGAAAAAGCACTGACTGCTGTTCAGGACACCCACTCCATTCGTGCTGCATCGAGATTTTTCCGCGTTCCCAAGGATGCTCTCAAGAGGCGAACGCAAATTTGGAAGAATCTCCAAGCCAAGCCGTTCACAAACACATCTCGCCATCGAGTTTTCCTTCAATACCAAATTTGTGCTGGAAAATTCGAATCTAGCACAGTTTTAAATTCATCGCCTCACGAAGCCCGGCTGACGAAGCTGAAAGCCACGAAACGCCCGTGCAGTTCTGCACTAAAACGGCAAAAGGAGGCGAAGAAGATGCGTCAGATTATATCTAGCGTCCAACCGTTGAATAATCCAATGAAGTGCAAGCTTTCAACAAAATACAACAATAGCACAAAGAAAGACTGGTGGTGTTTGATCTGCAAGGAGTTTTGGAGCAAAACAGCACCGGATTCTGTCTGGATTCAATGCGTGGAGTGCAAGGACTGGGGTCATGAAGGCTGCGTGAGGGCCCACGGAGTTTAATTTCAAGTGCTTCTACTGCAAAAACTGAAGGGTTAAATTTTTTTTTCACACTGTCTCGTTTTGCCCCCGCAGGTTGGGGCAAAATGAGACATCTGGTGCATTTTTTATTTCTTTTTAAAATAAACTTTTTAACAGTGGCAACATGGTCATATTTATGTAGCACATACCTTGTACCCAAAGGAAAGTTTATGCATTGTCGTTTAAGGGTAAAGAGGGAAATAAAAATAAATATTTACTATTTTCAAATTTTTGTCTCATTTTGCCCCACCTTACCCTAACAGGTCATCTTTAGAAACTCTTGTGGAGCTTTAGAGAGTGTCAAGGACGGCGCGGTACACGCAGCGTAGTCTATAAGTGTCCGCCTTGGAGACCGAATAACTCTTAAGGTATGAGGCCAAGTGGAAAAAGCGACTTTTTTTTTTCAAAATGTCATTTTTTGGTTTTTAGTCATGGTACACGCGCAATTTATTCCCCTTCATTTTGCTGCAAAAGATTTCTGTCTACGCACATTTTTTCAAAAGATACAAGAAAAAATGTGATACCACCCATCACCTACGAAACCGAAACTGAAAGTGCCAGTTGTGTGTGAATCATAAGATTTTGATATGTTGTATTTTGTTGATAATTTAGCAATCATATCAACTGTGAACATGTAATAATGCTCCTAAAGCGTTGTCAACACATTTTTGTTCATAAAGGTCATAAACTTCTCACCAGGTGCACGCGTAACGTGGTACATGTGTTGATCACACTCAAGGACACGCACGTGAGCCTGTAGACCATTAAATTTGTTTTGTTTGACCCTGTGTGTCATTTCAATAGTGGAAGCAAAAGCACATGATACTTTTTAAGCAAATTCGGATCGATCCAGGCCTCTACACTACAAAAGCTTGCCTCAGAAATGATCCGCACCGCAGCGAGAAAGCATCCCGTCATGGCACTGATGCTGCAATACAAGCTGGAAAAAAAAAAAGAGAGTTCCCGCTCGAGCAAAGGCACACAATAGTAAGGTTCCCGATGGAACTGGCAACAAATATTGAGAATCTTAGCGCTCTTGATCACCTTGTGTAAGCGCTGCACCTGTTTCAAATCTTTTTTGTTGATTTTCTCAGAACTTGTATTTCTGGTATTTTTCCGTCCGCGAACAGTCATAACTCTTTTTCTAATACACATTTTTCATTAAACTTGGCACACTTCCTTATCACTTTAGTAGGCGTGCAATGAACCTCAATTAGCAAAATTGTGACAAAAGGTTTCATATGGCTGCCTGTTATACGAAGGGGGGCCCTAGTGCAAATGCATACTTTTTTGGTTATTTTATTACTATGTATTTAGTAGTGATCAGATCTCATTCGTTTTGATTCATTACACAGGCCGAACCCTTTTTCACGTGCCTGCAAAAAATAAAAATTTTTAATTGAGCGTAATTTGAGTTAGGAGTGTTTGCGTGAGGCCAACTTTTAATGACATTTTTAATTATGAAAAATTAACAAAAAATACGACTTGCTTTAAAATGCTCACATGTGCCTAAAAAGATGTATTTTATATTGTAGGCTAGTAATCTTTAGTAATTATCGCTTTTAAAAAAAAATTCCGACACTTGGCCTCATACCTAATGCAAGCACTGAGCACAAAAAAAATGGTTAAGATTGCACTAAGTAGTGCAAGGCTTGAAACAGCGAAACTGGACGATTCTGAAGCCTAATCTAGTTGCTTCTAGGTTGTTGCTAGGTTTAACTTAGGTTAGGTAGGTTCTCTTTAGGTTGATTCTCAGCGTAGATGTACGATTTAAACCACGGACAGCCACAGACAAGACAAGGATGTCAATACTCCGGAGACGGAAACTGCAGCTGATACCGAACATTCACGCCGGTCATAGATCTACGGAAAGGTCGTCGTTGGCGCAGGCCTTCCATGGCTTCGGGGTGTTCTCGCAGCTGCCGCTGCGTTTCCCGTTCCCTAGAATTCTCTCATTGTACGCACTCGGGTTCTTCAGCCCACCGCCATGGCTTCGCAGCAATTTCTTCGGCTAAGTGGTGCCTTCTTTATTTCTTGGATGAATTGGGAGTAGTGGCATTCGCCCAATTTTTTTTTCTGTGGCACATAATCGTCATCATAGCCATTTCTTGAGCTAACTGTAAAACTTTTTTCGTTTTTTTATTGGACCAGGGGTAAGTAGTCAGGTTTGCCCAATTTCAGCGCAGATACACGTTCTGGATAATAATAGTTACCTCGTGAGAGCGGACATTTTGCTGTGAACTTATAATTTCTTCATGCTCTTACAACGTCATTCTGAGATGCTGGAATGGAACTTTCTCTACCGCCACGACGCCGTCATTCGTTGCGCACGAGCTAAAACAGAACTGTCGCCATTCTCAGATTTCACGCAGGCAGACAGCCCATCGGTTTCGAAAAAGCTACAGCATGGTTAAAGATAATACCAAAGTGCCTTCAAACTCGACAAAGGCTGTGTCAGTCTACTCCGCCGGTCTCCCCAACACCGTTGCATTCTTTTGCCCATCTCACCGCGTTTGCACTAGAAAATGCTTGCTCGTGTCTTTTGCGAACGTGCAAGTCACTCAGAGTGGCACCGCTATTTTTGTTAGCAAGCCATCCCCATAAGTTGGGACATTAGTGCGAGGGAAATGGATCGGCAGAGTGGAACCTCTCGAAGACACGAAAGTTATGGGCGCAGCCGATAACAGGCACTGTCCAAGTTCCCATACGCTCAGTAGGGGAGAGTCGGGAGGATTGGGACGCTTTTTACAATTTTATTTTTAGTTTTGTTAAACTTGAACGCAGAACGATGTTTGATTCATTTTAATACAGGTCTAATAAAGCTGCAAAATTTCTGAGACGCACTGGTTCCTACGACTCCTGGTGGAGCTGTAAAAAATAGTTTGTGATGGCTAAAATCTGTCCCATTCCACCCGCCTCTGTGGGTGGAGTGAGACATCAATTGGGAGGAGTGGGACGTATGTACCACAATGGTCCAAGCGTCTTCAGCGACCATTATAAGCGGATAGTTAAACATCACACATTATACGGAGTTGCACAAACTTTGCATCGCCGATAGTTTTTGACACTGGCAGCTTCATCACAATTTCCGTAATAGGTAAAGTCCCCATATATTTCTTAAGAGGAAAGTAGAACTGAGGACTCTGTTCTTCGTTCCGCAGGAACTGCGTATTGACGCCGAGATGCGATTACTGCTCGCGACTCTAGCCATGTAATGAACGTCAATTTTTTTTATTAAAACTGACAAAAAAAAACATCGCCTTTTGTCCCTTGAATATATTCATTAGGCCAATTGATTTCACAAATTTTATGCCAGTCATTATCAAAACATAACATGTCGTTGTCAGACTCGTCAGAGGCAACGGCCAGTGTGTCTTCTTCACTTGAAGAACAGCAATCCTTCAGCAAACGCCATTTCTTTTTTGGATGGGCTGTGGCGGCAGTCATGACTGTACTGCGCTCCTTTTTCAGGACTGTCGTGCTAACCTCTGCGAATTCTTCATTCGTATGCTTCCCCAATGTAAATGTAAGGACTTTTGTCTTACATTTTTTATTTTTTTGCCCTGTG
Source organism: Rhipicephalus appendiculatus (assembly GCA_030522465.1). Taxonomy (NCBI): domain Eukaryota; kingdom Metazoa; phylum Arthropoda; class Arachnida; order Ixodida; family Ixodidae; genus Rhipicephalus; species Rhipicephalus appendiculatus. Next base: position 26,526 of record JALIZH010024110.1, read on the forward strand.
TAACGCGGTGCGGCAGTAGGACAGGGAGTAATGGCACAGTGTCCCGTTCCTCCCTCAACTCAACTGTCCCATTCCTCCCAAACTACGTTTCCCAAGGTAAACAATGTTCAGCGGGTAAAGTTCAGTCGTAATGCCTAAACATTTCCTTTGAAAAAGTACAGCGCTTATGAGTGTTTTCGGAGAAAAATTCATATTAGCGTCCAGAAAGCGGTTTAAATCTGAGAGCGTTACAATTCATATAGCAAAAACTTACTTTGGGTGCGCGAAAAACGCGATTTGCATTTACAGAAAGCTTCATCCGCCGAAGACGCCAGCCGTTACAGCCACGCAATCGGTATGTTAGCCCCATCTAATAAGTAGTTAGCTAACGTCCTTGAGGTAACTGCAGGAGAGATAGACGCGCTGTCCCATTCCTCCAACTGTCCCAAACCTCCCGACTCTCCCCCTACTGTTTCCAAGTCTGATTCATCAACCGCTGATGTATTTGGTACCTCCATTGGTCACAACCTTACACCAGTCCAGCGTTCCCAGCTTCTGTGCCTGTTAAACGGATTTCGTTCTTCTTTCAATGGCGTGCAGATTTCTGTAGGCTGCTCGTCCACTGGTACGTAGCCCATCGACATTGGCGCCCAACCACTACTGCGGCAACGTTCACACTACGTATCGCCAGCAGAACGTGGTGTAATTATCGCGCGACTCGGCGACATGCCCCAATGCGATGTAATCGATTCGACTTCAAAGAGCCCTGGGCGTCTCCTGTCCTTGTTGCGAAGGCAGACGGTTGTCTACAGTTCTGTGTGGACTGCCGATGACTCAGGAAGATCACTCGTATGGACTTTTATCTACTACCGCGTATAGAGGACGTGATCGACAGCCAGCAAAGAGCAGAGTCCTTTCCATCCCTCGATTGGGGCTCATGGTTCTGGCAAGTACCCATAGCCCATGACGCCCGACCGCAGACAGCCTTTTAAATGCGAAGCATTTCTTAGCGAACTTCGGCGACTTTGAGCGTATCTATCTATCTATCTATCTATCTATCTATCTATCTATCTATCTATCTATCTATCTATCTATCTATCTATCTATCTATCTATCTATCTATCTATCTATCTATCTATCTATCTATCTATCTATCTATCTATCTATCTATCTATCTATCTATCTATCTATCTATCTATCTATCTATCTATCTATCTATCTATCTAGCCGCCTACGACTTTGTGCTCTCCTGGCCGTATCGTTAATGTGATTTATACCAAATTTGGTATGGCATAACATGACTGTATGACGAACATAAATGGCTGGTCATATCATGAAAATCATGACTAACTTGTCATGAAAAGTATGATTTACATGCCACGCTCATAGCGCGCTCGCGGCCGTTGCGTTAGCTTGATATACACCAAATTTGGTATTGAGTGACATGACTCTATGACGAACATAAATTACAAGTGGTAATATGGAAATCATGACTTGTCATGTGCGACATGACTTGCATGCCACGCTCATGGCGCGGTCGCGGCCGTTTCGTTAGCTTGATATACACCAAATTTGGTATTGAGTGACATGACTGTATGGCGAACATAAATGACAAGTGGTAATATGAAAATCATGACTTGTCATGTGCGACATCACTTGCATGCCATGCTCATGGCGCGCTCGCGGCCGTTTGGTTAGCTTGATATACACCAAATTTGGTATTGAGTGACATGACTTTATGACGAACATAAATCACAAGTCGTAATATGGAAATCATGACTTGTCATGTGCGACATGACTTGCACTCCACGCTCATGGCGCGCTCGCGGCCGATTCGTTACCTTGATATACACCAAATTTGGTATTGAGTGACATGACTCTATGACGAACATAAACGGCAAGTGGTAATATGGAAATCATGACTTGTCATGTGCGACATGACTTGCATGCCATGCTCATAGCGCGCTCGCGGCCGTTGCGTTAGCTTGATATACACCAAATTTGGTATTGAGTGACATGACTGTATGACGAACATAAATGACAAGTCGTAATATGGAAATCATGACTTGTCATGGGCGACATGACTTGCACTCCACGCTCATGGCGCGCTCGCGGCCGTTTCGTTAGCTTGATATGTACCAAATTTGGTATTGAGTGACATGACTGTATAACGAACATAAGTGGCAGGTGGTAACATTAAAATCTTGGCATGCGTGTCATCTACAATGCCATTTACATTCCACGCTCATGGTGCGCTTGCGTCCTGTTCGCTAGCTTGACATACACCAAAATTGGTAGATCGCGACGTGACTGTATGACGAACACAAATGACAGGTCGTAACATGTAAAACATGACATGTAAATTACGTAAAGCATGATTTGCTCCTTCCTGGTTGCTTCGCATTACATCGATTCCCACAGTGCGTGGGATCTGCCGGTTTTTTTTCAACTTCATGCCGTTTGAGCAGTGCAATGCGCCCGCGACTTTTCTTGCATATGATGGCTACCATTCTGCGCAAGTTGAAATAGCACACGTGCTTGTGCTTCCTACCACGACGTCATCATCGTTTTCGCTCCAGATTTCTCAACCCATTTTAAATGCCTGCAGCGTGTTTTGACGCATTTCAGCAACGCCGGCCTACAACTGCATTTAAAGAAGTGCCAGTTTGCAGCATGACAGCTGACAATACTCGGCTACGTCGTGTCCAACTGCATTCTCCCCGATCCAACCAAGCTTCGGGCCATGGTCGAGTTCTCCAAAGTGACGTCCATCAAACAACTGTAAAATTTCGTAGGAGTGTGCACTCTGAAGGCGACATCAAACTTCTTTTTGTTTAGGAGCTGATTTGTCGAACATATTTGTTGGAGGTGTGGCGGATGTAGTCAAACCTTCCGAAGAAAAAAGCAAACACACTGCTATGTGAGGTCTGTAAAGGACGGGGCCGTCAATTCAGCCACTATATAAAGCTGCAGAGAAGCTTCCCTTTCTTTGTTGTAACAGTTTACGTACAAGCAAGTGGCCATACAGCGGGTTCTGGCTACATGAGGTTTACTGTTGCGAAAGGAAAGACGGAAATTTGTCGCATATTACCTGTAATATAACAGGCACGGGCTAGTGAAAACCACAATAATGCACGATCGCCTCACAAAAGAAGATTAGCACAAGCGACCATTGACCTGAACGACCACTTGTGTCAATTGTTTTCAGTGGGGGCTGTATATTACTGCCACATTTTCAAAACATAAGCCCCCCTGCTATTCACTTGAAAAACGTGTTTTGGAGAGACAGAACTGGCGGGCTCGACAATTCTGTCAAGGAATGACGTAGTGAGAACTAAGCGTCATTTTAACCCGTTGTATACCAGCGTCCACTTCTGCGGGTACTAATTTCGCTCCATTTTGTGAGTTTCCCATTGCGCAAGCCGAAATAACAGCCTCTATAGCCGACTAGCTCGAAATCCCGATACGCTCAACGCTTAGCGCTAACATTGCGCACGTGCTTTCTGAAGAATAAGTGTCGAGAAGATATCGCCGGTAAGAACTGTAGTGAAAGTGAGAACGAAACCAACGGAACAGGCGCCGGATTATTTGATTCGTCCAACGGACGAACTCTTTACAGCGAAGACGATGCAGCTCTCCAGAAAAAAAGGCCAGCCCGCATCCACGGTTTTTGTATATTCTTTTACTGCGATAACGATTGTATGAACACTGTGGACAGGTTTTCGTCGTCGCCGTCATGTTCCGTGTAAAGTCCAAATCAATAACTTTTGTGCGCGCATCGTATGCTGTACTCGGGAGCAAAAGCTCGCGAGCGCTAGCGAGGAACACAGCTGAAGCATAGATGAAACAAGCTGCCTATCTCCGTCGCACGGAGGGCGTAGACGATAACAGGGTGCTTGCGATAACATCACTCCGCGTGCGAGGCCTGCCGTCGACTCCTCCTCAACCAGAACGCAAACGCCCTGTCCGTCTTTCGTTGGGCGAAGGAGTATGAACGGACACCGGGCTAGAGGGACTGCGTGGCTGGAGCCGCCATTGTGAACTTTGACAATAAGGGCGCGGTCGCATCATAAAACGGCTCGTATACCCTTGTACTTTCGAGCTACTGATACGAAAAACTGCACGAAAACCGCTTCTTTCCTGGAGGCGGCCCCATTCGCTTACACCAGCGTTTTGCAGTTTATTGAGATCGGATGAAAAATGTTTTTTTTTAGTATGTGGGGCTTTACGTCCCAAAACCACGATAGGATTATGAGGGACGCCGTAGTGGAGGACTCCGGAAATTTCGACCATCAGGTGTTCTTTAACGTGCACTGACATCGCACAGTACACGGGCCTCTACCATTTTGCCTCCATCGAAATGCGACCGCCACGGCCGGAATCGAACCCGCGACCTTCGGGTCAGCAGCCGAGTACCCTAGCCACTGATCGACCGAAGCGACCCCGGATGAAAAAGAGTTAGCCGTTAGCCTTAGTTCTTTAGAACATTACATGTTATCGCATTCACTGCTTCGCCCTTTCGGGGAAACAGATTTTTTTTTTAAAGGGCAAATTTTTTTCAAGGGACAAATTTCTCGCCCCCACCAAGTCTTGACAATCAAATCTACCCCCCCCCCCCCCCCCCCCGCCTCCGCGCGCCGCGGCGCCGCCGGTCCGATGGACCCCGCGCCGGTGTCGCGCCGCCGCCGGAGGTGGAAACACCGGCGCGCCGCCGCCGGCGATTTCGGGACCGGTACACAGCTCTAGTTGGAAGTGTTCGCCTGCGGACCTGCAAGTCACGGACTCGAATCCTGGCCGCAGCGGCCGTAATTTCGATCGAGGTAGAGAGGCTTGAGGTTCGTGTTCTTAGATATAGGTGCACGTTAAAAAAAACCCAGGAGGTCGATATTTCCGGAGCTCTCCACTACGGCGTCGCTCATAATACTGCCGCGGATTTGGGGCGTTATATCCCATTAATTATTATTATTACACATGTTAACGTGATTCCTTAAAGGGACCGACAATTGATTGGATCGTTATCCGTAACCACTTCCACAGGCAACCCATGCGACGCAAACCAGGAACGCACAGCCTCGACTGTTTTCGCAGCTGTTGTCGACTGCATGCATTTAACCTCTACCCATTTAGAAAAAGCATCTACTTCAATAAGAAACATTTGCGATTCCTTTTCCGCAAAATCCAAGTGGACTTGTTGCCACGGGTGTTCACAAACTTTCCATGGAAACAAAGGAACTGGCTTCGTTGCAGGAAGGGCTGCCTGACAGATGCTGCATTTGCGCACCGTCTGTTCAAGGGCATCGTCGATACCCGGCCACCAGACCATTGACCGTGCAACAGCCTTCATTTTTGTGATCCCGAGATGTTGCTCGTGCAATAGTGCTAGTACTACCGTGTTCAAGCTTTCAGGAACAACAACCCTGTTATTCCAAACAATACAGCCCTCGTCCACAGTGAGCTCAAAACGGCGAACCCAAAACGGCTGCAGTTCCGCACTGACGGTCTTTGGCCAACCATGCCATATCCTATTTCGCAAAAACTTGCAGCAAACTGTCATACCCTGTTGCACGCTCAATGTCTTTCGCGGTCGGCGGTAAATCTGGCAACGTGGAAAAGTAACAAATTCTGTCATCTTCATGCTCCACCTCCGACAACGGTAGCCGTGACAAAGCATCAGCATGCGAGATGGCGATGCCCGGCTTATGCGTAATTTTGTAATGATAGTCTGCTATAAATGTCAGCCATCTGTGCACCCTGGCGGTTGCCACGGCACCGCAATGTCGGTGTGGGTCGAAAAGAACCGTCAGTGGTTGGTGATCCGTTAAAACGTTAAATGCCCTGCCATATAGATACTTGTGGAATTTTTTTTTACTCCAAATACGATGCTCAGTGCCTCTTTCACTAGTTGTCTGTAGTTCCGCTCGGACGCTGACAGCGATCTTGAGGCGAGCGCGATAGGCTTCTCTTGGCCGTTCACGACATGCGATAGTACGGCTCCTAGGCCATACTCTGAAGCGTCACACGTGAGCTGAATTTCTTTTGTCACATCATATATTTCCAACACACTTTCATCCGTCAACAACGTTTTACACTTGTTGAAAGCGTCGTCACATAGTCGGGACCAGTGCCACCTCGTTTCCTTGCGAAGCAAGTTATGGGGAGACTCCAGTACTGTAGCTACATTTGGCAAAAATTTTTCGTAAAAATTGAGACACTTAAGACGACTCGAAGGCGAAAGACATCCTCTTTTTTCTTCTCAGTCGATGTATTGACCGTGCCCCGCCACCCTTCGAAAGCTTTACGCACCTAACGTGGATTTGTAGGGCGTCCAAGATCAGAGGTACCTCACCTAGTTTTGCATTGCCTCCGGTATCCGTCAACTTCTGACCAAGCTACGGTGCCATGTGATGACGTCATCGTGTGACGTCATGTCATGCGACTTCAAATGACGTCACATATTTTGGCAATTTGTGCACGTCTTATGGGGGCGTGATGTCGCGATGATGATCTTTTGCGTCACTCGTCCACGACACCGCAGTACGCGAGACGCCACCGACGACGGCCAAATTTCGCGTTCGATGAGTTATCTAAAGCTTTCGCCTCAGTACCCCATTGCAAAGTGGGCTGAAAACGTTAGCGGCATTGATGGCGTGACTTTGCACGAGAAACCGAGTTTCCTCTATATCTGACGTTCTTATAGTTACCGATTCGTAACACGAGGCACGCAACGAACGGCAACTTCCAACTTCTCACCTAAGGAGTGTACACGGCAAAAGATTAGTTCACTTTATCACTACGAAAACCTGGAACTCAACTCCCCTTTAACCTAAACTTGCACGTGACTTCAAGTTCACTTGTAAAATACATAAGCAGTTTTTCTTGATCGACGGCCAGTAGATGTGAGCCGTGATACGACGTATCACGACGGAGGTACGTCGTATCACGGCTCACATCTACGGCTCACATGCACCAAAAAGCCACGTCTCCAGACGCTGTAATGCCCATATAACAGCATAAGCTTCTCGCTCAATCGTGGCCCAACGGGTGTCGGCCGGCGTTAGTTTTTTGAAAACCACCGGCATTTCTCTGCCCTTTTCATCGATTTGAGCAAGGCATGCTCCTAAAGCTACGTCGGATGCATCTGTTGCCAAAATGTAGCCTTTGTTTATATCAGGTGCGTGAAGCCTCGGCGCACCTGACAGCTGTTCTTTAATGGCTTCAAAGGCTCTTTGCGCGGCGTCGCTCCACGGTATTTGTTGTGGGACCCGGCGGCCTGTCAAATCGGTTAGCGGTAACACTATAGCGTAGAGTACCCGGGCACGTAGTCGCGGTAATAATTACACAGCCCGAGAAATCTCCGCAGTTCGCGTTTGTTCTGCGGCCGAGAAATGTTTTGAACTGCCACAACCCTTTCGGGATCGGGTGCGTGTTTACCTGAACCTTCAATGTAGCCAAGGTACTTGACTTCCTGCTGCGCAAACTTGCATTTTTCAGCATTCGCGGTTAGTCTCACCTGAGCTATCGTCTGTAGCACCTGCCTTAAGTGACTGATGTGGTCCTCCCATGTGTTTGAGTACACTGCCACATCATCAATATACGAGCAAGCATACTCCCTGTGCGGCTCCAGAACCTGATTCATGACGCGCCGCAAAGTGGCTGCCGAGTTTCGCAGACCGTAGGGCATCACCTGCCACGCATACGGCCCCTCGTGAGTGACGAATGCCGTGTACTTCTTTGCCTCCTCGTCCAGAGGTACCTGCCAATACCCGCGTAGCATATCAATTACCGTGGTAATTGGCTACCGCTACTTCGTAAAGAAGTTCATTTGCTCGGCCCATATGGGAAACGCATCGGGCTCAGTAATCGCGTTCAGCTGTCTGTAATCAACGCACAGGCGTATGCCCCCATCTTTTATTGCGATAGCAATTATATGGACAGTCTTGACGGGTTTTTGCCGTCGCCGTTGCCATCGCCGTTGCCGCCGCCGTCATGTCGCGTATGAAGTCCAAGTTGATAAGAGCGCCCTGCGCATCGTACATTCTACCAGCGGGTAATAGCGCGCGAGCGGGAGCGATGAACGCGGCTGAAGCGGAAACAAACGAGCCGGCAGGCGCATGCGATAAGATCCCCCCCCAACTGTTCGACCGGCCCCGCCCGTAGTTCACGAGCATGAAAAGAGGCGAGGGGGAGCGGGGGGGGGGGGTTCCCTCGAGCAACCTTCGATTTTACGATCGCGGTCGTCGCGGGCGCGCGCCTTATCTCCCATCTCGGCAGCCGACAGCGGGCGGCCGCTATACCCTTCTACTTTCTGCGCTCTCAACGCGAAGAGAATGTGGCGTGAAGAGTGCCCCTGGAGCGGCCGTATTCTCTTAAACCAGCGTTTTCTAGAGTTGTGTGAGATCGGATCCAAAAGAGTTAGCTTCCAGCCTCACTTCGTATAACATTACGATTAGTTGCTATCGCATTCATTGCTTCATCCTTGCGGTGAAACTGACTTTTTTTCGCTACGCATACCACCGGGTGCGCAAAGTTACTCTCTGTGGGATATATCAGCCCCCAAATGCAACAGCTCCTGTACCTGACGTTTAACCTCTCCTCTTAGGGCAAGAGGTACACGGCAGTTGTACGCTCGTTTGGGTTCACTCGCTGCCTTTAGGCGGATGCTGCGTACTCTTGCATTACATCTACCCGGTGTGTCTTGTGGGGATCTGAGGTGGTTGTGGTTTGAAGAAGGAAAAAGGCGCCTAATTTCTGCAGCCCAGTCGGGAGCACGGCGCAGCGCCTAAAGATCTGAGGCGCGCCCGAAGCCTCTGCGCGGGCGTTCTGCCGGTCCTTTTCCCTCTCCCTTGCTCTCGTGACGGCGCATGGCGATAGATGGCGCTGCGCGTGGTCTCGCGTGGTCTCGAGAGGCGGCGAGACCGAGTCACGTGCGCGCCAGAAATGCTCTCTCTCTCCTCGGGCAGCGCAGGGTAAGCACGTGTTTTTCATTCGCGTCCGCCGTCCCCTTTGGGAATCGCCGGACTGTAGCCTGCCTGGGTGCCTCGGCATCCTCGGCGGGCGTGTTTACCTTTGCGCTAGCTCCGGTTCCGTACGATAAGCCAAAGAGCGGTGCCTAGTGCTCGTGCGTGGTCGTACTACGCCGAGCCGCACTTGCCGGATGCGTACGCGTACGAGGTTTGCCCTAACTCTCGCGACCAGGCCCAGTGGTCATCGCGAGAGAGCGCAGCATAGCCGCGAGGGACCTTTTTCCGAGCGGCGTGTCAAAGCTCGCCATTGCCAGCTGCGACGTGCTCGCGGTTTCCCGTTTTGCTGTACCGTCCTCGTGCGGAAGCCCTTTGCTCCCCGCGTCCCGGGAGCGGACGTTGTACTGTGTTGTGGGTGCCGCCAAAGGCAATAAAGTGTTTGTGTGTTGTTAGATCGAACACTGTGTTTTTGCTCGCGCGGAGCGGTGCGCTATACGTAAGCAGGCGACGGTATACGCGGCCCCGTGGCTCGCTAAGCCTGAACCCGCGGTAGTCTCGACTACGGTGAGTATCGAGGTTACCACAGTTAAGCACTTGCGAATAGCTACTTACTATTTCGCTTAGCTCTTGCTTCTGCGCTTCTGTTAAGTGATCTGTTCCAGCGAAGAAGTCGTTCCTTCTCTGCGTGCTCCTCGGCAACGCTGGCACATCCCCGAACTCCTCGTCGGTTTCGAACTCCCACAGCGCTTACCCTTGTTACGTACTCACGCAACTTGTTTGCATGAACACTTCGACGGCTGCTGTCATTTAACTCGATCAAGTATTTGTACGGCCTCTCGCGGCAAACCACAGTTGCCGGTCCTGTCCATTTTGGACCTAGTTTTCCTGTGTTGCTAGGCTCCTGCATAAGAACTTGGTCCCCCTCTTGGAACTCCTTATGTTTAGCTCTTACATTGTAATGAGCTGCAGATTTCGCTTGATTTACAGCCGATAGTTCTGCTTCCTCATTAACCCCCCGGAGCCTTGTCTTTAGTTTGTCCAAGTATTCGATTGCAGAAGTGTTATGGCCTTCCGGCACTACCCACTCTCCTGCCTAGGGTTTTCTGCAGTATTGTTAGCGGTCCTACAGGCGACCTCCCAAACACCATCTCGAATGGAGCGATTCCTGTGGTTGCGCTGGGAGCCTCACGATAGGCCCACAGAAGAAATGGCACGTGTCTGTCCCAATTCCGACCATGTTTGCACACTGCATCTAAAAGCATGCTCTTAAAGGTGCCATTGAACCGTTCCACAAGGCCATTGCTCTGCGGGTGGTCGGGAGTCGAGAATCGCGGGGTTGCGCCCATCCTAGCTAAGAATTCCTGCGTCAGCTGTGCTGTGAAGTTAGTGCCGCGGTCGGAGCAAATCATTTCAGGTACGCCCATGCGTGAAAATATCTGCAGCAGAGTTTCGCAAGTTGCCCTAGCGGTCAATGAGCGGAGGCACACGACGTCGGGCCACCTGGTACAGAGGTCCACCACACACAATGCATACTTGTGCCCCCCTCGCACAGGGTGCGTCAATGGGGCCTATAGAGTCGATATTGATTATCTGAAATGGGTTGCTTGGCCTCGTGATCAGAGTTATCGGTACCCTGACGCGTGTTCTCACACGTGCTTTAATCTGGCACTCGTGACAGCTCTGGCAGTATCGATTGACATCACCTGACACTGTGGGCCAAAAGAGAGCGGTCTTAATCCGCTTTAGCGTCTTCTTCTCGCCAAGGTGACCCGCCCAACCCGAATAATGAGCCAAATGCAGTACATCCGCCCGTTTTTGCTGTGGCAGCACCAGTTGATTGCACTGTCTACCAGTCACGTTATCTTTATGGTATAGCAACCCATCGATTACAATCATTCCGTGGGTGCGCGCCCGTGCCTGTTCTAACGCTTCTTTAAGGCTGGAATCAGCCGTCTGGCTCAACCTGAAACGCTTACGTTCGCCGACGTCTGCATCGCACTCCGGCGGATCTGGTTGCTGCGCCTCATCGTTGACGCACACAGCCTCTATTTGTACGGTAACTGTCATTGGTCCGTCATGCTCCTGAGTCTTCGGCTGTACCTTCTCCTCGAAGGGGCGTTCATGAACAACGGCAGTTTCTTCCAATAGCTGCTTGTACGTATCTGGTGTTATGAGCGCGTCTACCCCACTCGCAAGTTTGTCAGTGACAGCGCACAGTATCCCCATATCGCTTTCCTCGCGACCAATATATTCGGGTTTCCCAACCAATCTAAGTGGAACATTGGCTAACTCAGTCACTGCCTGCTCCCCAAACGCGCCCGTCAATTTAGCTTGGTTCCCGTCGGTTGATATCCCGGCACTACAGCCTTTCTGATGACGCTTATCTCGGCACCGGAATCGATGCTGCCTTGAAACAGTGAATGACCGCACGAGAGGTCAATTGTCTCGATAGAGTGAAAGCTCGGCACCGGAATCGATGCTGCCTTGAAACAGTGACTGGCCGCACGAGAGGTCAATCGTCTCGATAGAGTGAAAGATAAGCGCTTTCACAGCATTTTCGTGAGCAATCACCTCACCACCGACTGCACTATCACTGTCCGGTTTTTCGTTCCGCACCAAATTTGCTCTAGCTGCCCGCACCATCGGGCAGTCTCGCGCAAAATGCTCCACGGAATTACAAAAGAAAAAAAAAAGCAACCTCTGCTCTCCTTGTCGGTTTTGTTTGTCCCTACTGAAGGCCTGCGTGCATCAGTGAGTGATTTTGACTTCCCATCCCCCGTTATCTCGCCTGAGTTAGCCAACCCTCTCTTACTTTCTTCGAAGCTTTCTTCCAATGCGGCAACCTCCAGCGGAAGCATTATCTTGCTCGGGGTTTCGTTTTGAATAATGAGTGAACGGACTTCCACACCCACAGTGTCGCGAAGCCTGTCTGTTACTATCAAATTTCTGAACTGTTCGACGCTGGAAACTTTGTAGCCATGAGGTAATAGATTAGGTAGTTTTCGAGCCTCTCTGCATATTGTGGCCATGTCTCATCTCTTCGTTTTTTTAGATTGAGTAAAGAGGCGGCGGTGCTCCGCGGAAGACAGCCGGAGACCTTTCAGCATGGTTTCTTTAAGGACATTATAATCCTTCCTTTCATCTGCGCTCAGTCGAACGAGCAAGCCACTGGCTCTCTCGTTTAGCCGAGGCAACATGAGCCCCACTCTCCACTCACGTGGCACATCATAGCAATCAAACGTGGCCTCGACGTCGTCGAACCACGATGGAACGAGTGATTCCTGAGTAGGCATGGGCACCAACACGTCCTTCAAAAGGCTCGTGTACCTCAACCTCCTGTCCTCACTCCGAGCTGCCTCTGTGTTCTCAGCATTTGCGGCGGCACCGGCACTGTTGTTTTTAAGCCGTTCCATTGCTAATTCCATTTCTGTAATGCGTAGCTGCATTTGTAACACTGCCAGCTGGTCAGAGCCTGACCCCCCCCTGAAGGCTCTCCTGTGACCCAAGACATCTCGGCGTTCAAGCCCACATCCGTCAGTCCCCCCACTATGGTCGGGTTCCATGTCGCTAACCCCGCCACTACGTAAGTTATACTAACTGATCATTGCAAGCTGCGAGCCAATAGAGAAATGAGACACCTACCTGCGCACCTCGCGCTTCCAGCAGTAGCGGCTACGGCCTCTTCCAGCTCACGCCCCAGATGAGTCCGTCACCGTGGAGTCAGCCCGTGTCTGCTCTTCCACCAGAATGGATGTTTTACCCAGTCTTCTCAGCAGGACATCCTGTCGACTGCACCAGTGAAGTTCGTGTGCCCCTTTCTCCGGTGCAAACCGAGAAAGCCGGCTCTCGTATGTCGCAGATGAGAGGAGACAGACTGGGTAAATGCAGTTGGTTTATTCACGATGCGCACTCGGCGCGTTCCGAAATTCGTCCCTCCTGGGCCCTCCCCTCGCGCCTGTTTAAAACACTGCTGCACGGGGTCTTCACAAGTTCATGCACGGCGCTCTCGACCGGAGGTGACGTTCGCACGGTTCGAGTACGGTGCTCGGATGCCTCCAGCCATCGGGATCTGCACCACCATAGTCATCGGGTCATTTAGTGCAGTAGAGTCGCTGTCCGTGGCGAGCACTTCAAGTCGTAAATCGGAACCTTGAGCTCGTTGTGTAGACGCTCGCTGCCGTCGCTGTTAGAGTCCCAAGCAATGGCTTGCGCCCACCGCACGGTGGTACGGGGCGCTGAAGGAGATGTGCCGGCCAACACCACTATGCGTTTCCGAAGGCGCGCTTCCAGGAAAACACCGCCGAAGCCAGTCGATATAGGTGCCGAACACCGGCATTCGCCCGCAACTCGGTTTTGTTTATACGAGTCGCAGGCGCCGCGTCGCTCCGCCCGACAACACCAATATACTCTCAAACTTTATTTCGTTGTAATCACCGCATAGGCAATGTTTAAAGGGTCCCTGGAGCACATGCCGAGTATCGAAATACCCTCATGACAACACCCCTTGATTGAGTTACCCTAAAGCAGATCCGATTTGTTTTGTAATCCTTACAAGCGATGACAGTATCTATGTTTGAGATCCGTTATGGTTATATGCCTGCGTATATTGAGTGCCGCGTCAGTATAAGAGATGAAAGCCTGCGTGCTCAGAACTCCCGGAGCACAGCGGAAACTACGAATCGCACAGCGAAAATTGCGCTTAGACGTCACCTAAATACTTGCGACATAATCGGCAAGAACACTTGAGATGGCTTGAAACAGATAAATTCGGGTCTTGCGTCCATGGATGACACTTGGCCAACAAAAAACGGCTGCGCAATAACAAAAAAAAAATATGCAGGCACGCGTGCATAGATGAATTGACCATAAGCTATTGTTGGTCGCGACTTGACATAACGCGTAAAGCAGAGTTGACGCGCAAATCTTATATGACTCGTGCCACTCGGACAGCGTTATATAAGATGTCAAACGGCTCTATCTTCCACACACCTTGCCCAAACGGTACTTATGTCCACCCGCCCCCATATGGACAGTGTTTGCTGGCCCTACGCAGCCACTCTGCGGACAGATGCTGCCAGTCATCTGTAATGTTAAACTAACAGCTCTGTATCCTACGTGATGCAGAGCTTCTACGGACACCCAACGAAAACTGTCCGGTGACGGTGGGAACACATTACACGCCATAGAGCTCATGACTCACCAACCAGTGCCGTTGCATCACCTCTTGTGCTAGCTTTGCACTGGACTGCCATGCCAGCCCCGAACACTCTGCGGAGGATCCCACCCCTCCGGCTCAGAATCATTTCCGACCTGGGCTCTACAACTCCGCCGGCACGCCGTTCTTTTTCAAGCCTCAAAGCCACGGGTAATCCAATAAGGTTGAAGTCGGTTGCCTCCCGGCCCGAGGAAGTGCTATGACGTTCATCACGGCTCCGGTGGTGTTTAACGTCCCTTTAGGGTGATTTATAGCTCCAGAATCTGACGTCAGGCAGGTGAGCGAGCGGATTGTAAAGGCACGTGACCACCGAAGGCGGAGATGGCAGTGGAAAGTGCGGGAAACCTCTTCTGCCAGGCGGGCTGAAAACGAGGCAGAGAGCGCGACCGCTCCTGTACCGATTTCGCCCGCCGGAGCACCTCAAGTGTCAACATTTGGTTATGATAATGCAAATGGCGGTGACCAGGGCGACTGAAGGGCTGTGTGCTCTGCCGAACTGTTATTTAATGCGATTAAGCGGTTGCGGTGTTTGGCAACAATTACCAGGAAATACCAGGAAATAGAGCGTTGGCGACACGCATGAACTTGACAGGGTCCTTTATACATTCACTTAAGACGACCCGAAAGCGAAAGCCATCCTCTTCTTCTTCTCAGTCGATGTACTGATCGCGCCCCGCCGCCCTTCGAAAGCTTTGCGTGCCTAACGTGGTTTTGCAGTGCCTTCAAGACCAAAGGCACCTCACCTAGTTTTGCATTGCCTCCGGGATCGGCAAACTTCTGACCAAGCTACGGTGCCATGTGATGACGTCATCGTGTGACGTCATGTCATGTGACGTCAAATGACGTCACATATTTTGGCAATCTGTGTACGAGATCATGACGTGTGATGGTGGCGGCATCTCGTGATGACGATCTTTTGCGTCACTCGTCGACGACACCGCAGTACGCGAGACGCCACCGACGACGGCCGAATTTCGCGTTTGAGGAGTCATCTAAGGCATTAGCCTTAATACCCCATTGCAAAGCGGGTTGAAAATGCTAGCGACATTGACGGCGTGACTTAGCACGAGAAACTGAGTTTCCTCTACATTTGAAGTTGTTGTAGTTACCGATTCGTAACACGAGGACTGTAACGAACGGCAACTTATAACTTCTCACCTACAGGAGTGTACACGGCGAAAGATTAGTTCAGTTGATCACCACTAAAACCTGAAAATCAAGTCCCCTTTAACCTAAACTTGCGCGTGACTTCAATTTCACTTGTAAAATACATTAGCATATGGAGCGTTTCTGAGCACCAACGGTTTAATTCGCCTGAACGGCACCACGTGACGCATCGACCCGCCATGACGTCTGGAGTGACGCGGCACTGAATAAAAGAGAATGAAAGGAAACAGTGCAGACGCCCTGAGACTGTCGCTTCACCTCAGTACGCAGAAAGTGGTGTGTGTGGAGTTATCTCGAAGGCGACGAATGGCAAAGAACTGACAATTTTCCTGGACGTACGGTGCCAGACAGCTCGCAGCGTTCCGCACGAGAAATCTCGCTTTGATAACTGCGCCCGCGATCCATCCAGTGAATCGTTTGTTTATTTGTGGTTTCTTTTTTCTTGGCTTCGGAGCTTCCGTAGCGATGGGAGAGAGAGAGAGATAAAACTTTATTCGACCAACGGATTCGGGCACGTACGTCCCAGAGTCCTCGCATGACCCCACTGCGCTATGCGTTCATGAGTTCATGTAGTTCCATGACGTGGGCGGCCCGGCCAGTGGCGATCTGCTGCTTGGCCGGGTCCGTCGAGCGCAGCAGGGTCTGCCATTCCTCCCATGAGGTCAGTGGCTCCGGGCCCCGCGAGGGAGAGTCCGCCGGGCATTCCAGGAGGATGTGGGTAAGGGTAGCTGGGGGGTGGGTACACTGGGCACAGGGTGGGGTGTTACGCTCCCGGGGAGAAGGAAGGAGGGGGAGGGAAGGGTGTGGTTCTGGATGTCGCAGCATCGTGCTGCTTCCCGAGTTGTTTGCAGAGCCAGCATAATGTTGGGGTACGAACGAGGTATTTTTGCGGTATGTGTGCGCACAGTTCCTTGGGAAAACAGCTAATGTGTTTGCATGTTGCATTAACTCAACGTAAAACAAAATAGATTGGAGAACGTTAGGGCTGTGCGTAGAAAATCGAATTGCTAACACTCATGCTACAGGGCGCACTATTGGCGAGCGCTTTTTCATTTCTGATATTTAGAACTCTTGGGACAACTAGGAACATTGTTGCCACTTGCATGAGGACCGCCGCATTTCATGGTTCAAAGAGCACGAAATGCGTACTTTGAAATCTCGATGTGACCGGGGCCCCTTCATGGGAGCAGCACTTGTTGGCGGACCACTGTGGCGTAAAGTTTAATGTTTGCAATGAATCGTAAAATAACAGTGCACCTTTCTTATCGTGTCTTGCAATGAGATCTGAATAATTTTTTAGTTTACGATTGGTCTTTTTACATTCAAAGTCCATAGACCAGACTAGAGTAGCTTCTAACACCTGGGTGACAGCGAATATATTGCTGATAACGGAACCTGACTTAGCTTCTCTTATTAAGTTTTTGAGCCGAAGGCCGCGGCCGTCGTATTTCGATGGAGGCAAAAGGCCGGAGGCCCGTGTGCTTAGATTTAGCCGCACGTTAAAGAACTGCAGGTAGTCGTAATTTCCTGAGTCCTCCACTACGGTATCTTTCATAATCATACTATAATGCTTCTGCGACGTAAAGCCCCAACACTATTATTATTATTGTTATTATTATTATTATTATTATTATTATTATTATTATTATTACTATTATTATTGTTGTTGTTGTTGTTGTTATTCTACGTCGCCACTTCGACCAGCCTCTCAATTCGCCGACCGTCGCCCGGAAAACTAAATTATGTAGCTTTTGGAGGAAAAGCTGCGTTTAGCGAAGTTAGAGAAAGGGACGCCATTCGACCTTCCGCCATGTCCACTGTTCGTGTCTATATTGATGGACTTCTGCATTATGTACAATTCGCAGTGCTTAGTTAGTGTGCCCAGCAGCTCATATTAGGATGGGATTTTCTTTCAACGGCGTTCGCTTCTATCTGCTGCCGGCAACGTGTTCTCCCCATGGACAATACCGCTTATCCGCTTCAAGCAGATGACGCACCACTTCATTTTTTTGCTGCAGAAGACACTGAGCTACCTCCACGCAGTCAGTGAATTGTTGCAATCACGTCTGATGTCACTGACCATGACGATGTGCTCGTACAACTATCTCCACGCTGTCTCACCAGAGGGATCGCCTTCGCATCAGCGCTGGTCCGTTTCGACGATGGTTTCGCATTCGTTTGCGCAACGAAACCGACGTCCGAAAAAATTCTGGTTCCGAAGGGCACAAAGCGGGCTTGCGTCGCTACGTCGGGGCCTCTACCTGTGGTTATTCTTTAAGAGGCTTCCTCTGAAGATCCCTCTGTTGAACGTTCCACATCTATCTCCGCCCTTAAAGCTACCATCAGCTCCGACCTGACCCCTTCGCAGACACAACAGTTGCTTGCCTTGTTGACCAAGCATGAAGCTTCGTTTGACGTACATTCCTCTGTATTGGGACAGACGTGCGTCACCGTGCATCGGATCGAGACGGATGGTCCAACATGACTTGAATGCCACGCTCGCGGCACGCTAGCAGCCGTTTCGCTAGAGTGATGTAAACCAAAATTGGTATTGCGTGACGTGACTGTATGACGAACATAAGTGACAGGTGGTAACATGAAAATCATGACATCCATGAGATGTTCAACGTCATTTCCTTGCCACGCTCATGGTGCGCTTGCGTCCAGTTCGGTAGCGCCCAGTTCGGAAGCACGTGACAATATACATCAAAATGGGTGTTGCGTGACGTGACTGTATGACGAACATAAGTGGCAGGCCGTAACATGAATATCACGACATACCTGTCATGTACAACGTGATTTACATGCCACGCTCATGGTACACACTTTCGTCCAGTTCGCTAGCTTGGTATACACAAAAATTGGTATTGCGTGACGTGACTGTATGAAGAACATAAACGACAGGTCCTCACATGTAAATCATGACATGCATGGTATGTACCTCATGATTGGCTCCTTACTGGCGGCTTAGCGTTACATCGATTCCCACAATGCGTGGGATCTGTCAGTGTTTCCCTGCAGCTAACAATAGATAGCGCGCGGGTCGATTTGACTAGCGAATTCCTGTTTCACATCTGCCTTACCAGCGAGTCAAATACATTCACTTAGCACGTACTTTTTCTTAATCTCGGCAATGAACTATTGCGTGCGACAGCTCACGTGCCGAGATAAGCAATACGGAAACGAATTTAAAAGTTGCGCGTGAGAACGTAACCGCGAGCGAAACGTGGCGAAAACGGACCTGCCAAGTGAGTCTATTCGACCCATTCGACCCGCCGACCAGGCTTACGTGAAACAGAAATTTGCTAGTGAAGTCGGCCCGCACTCCATCTATCGTTAGCTACAGAAAACGTATCGTGTACAACGCTTGGCGGCGTTGACGTCAGGCGAAGCGGATCGAGGCCACGCGGCGGAGCGTTCGAGTTAAGCGTGATTACGGCTGTACATTGAGCCATATCACACAAACTGGGACGCAATTTTGCCGTTCGTAACTTTCGCGTATAATACCGCCGTACAACGCACAATTGGCAAATCACCATTCCACCTTGTCTATGGCCGATCGCCATCTTCTCTTCTTGACGTCTCGTTCTTGACCGCCCCTGTTACTCCTTCTGCATGCTCCTGTGAACAATATGTGTCCTGTCTCCTCCACTGTCGCCAGCTCGCCAGCGTTAACACTGAGGCAAGACAACAAGACCGTAAGAATCTGCATGACGCATCTCACAGCGCTGTGTTGTACCGCCCCGGCGACGAGGTGCTACTCCGGACTCCAGTTCGCACGCCTGGCTTGTGCGACAAATTTCAATTTTGGTTCCTCGGTCCGTACACAGTCTTGGAGCAGGCCTCTCCCGTTAATTATCGCGTCGAACCCGTTGTTGCTCCAACTGACCGGCGCCGTCGCGGTACCGAGATGGTGCATGTCTCACGTATGAAGCCTTTGAGAAGGCGTTCTCCGCACCTTTAAGTTGCGGCCAGGATGGCCGCTCTCACGCGGGGCAAGTTAGTGTGGGCATTTCTAGGGCACTTCTTCATCACCTGTACATAATCATCATGATATGGTGTTCTTCATCTTCATCGTTTGTGGGGACACATCTTGAGTTTGTTCTGTACCTCGGATGCGACTGGTTTGCCACGTCTGCAAGGCCTAACGAAGGCGTGTAAAGTACTACGTGACATTATTATTATTATTATTATTATTATTATTATTATTATTATTATTATTATTATTATTATTATTATTATTATTATGCATTCACGGGACACCAGCGATTGTGTCTTGATAATTTCGCTTTTAATACTTTAATTTTGAAGTCTGCCGAGAATGATGGAATTATAAAGGACTGCTAAAAGTTCATTTTCAACGTATGACGAGGGAACTAAGGCAGTTGTTCACATACTGTTCGATTATTTCGACGACATCTTTATTTAATCCAACGCAGACATCCTTGTTTAGCATAGTGAAAAGTTGTGCGAGTTGGCGATGCATAACAGGACGGACGCTGACTACAACTTTTGAGCTCGTCCCGCACCCGTCCTGACTGCACAGCTGATTGAAACCAGTTTTATTTATTTATTAACTTTTGTCCTGCGCTTTTTCGGGGGGCCGACCTACATTCGAGTCCACTTACAGTCATGTAAATATGGCACTAATTATGTTTGGTCCATCGCTTCAATCACGACCTGCTTTTACGATGAATGTGCGTACCTGCTGGTTGACCATGACATGTTCCAATCTTACTGTGACTTGGGCAATTGTTTTATCTATTCTACATAAACTAAGTGAAGTCGCATGGAGTTTATAATTTGTTCATTTATTTGCAACTTCTTTATGGGTTGAAGACCAAGCGAGAGGAGAACAAGACTGTGGTCTTACTTTGACTTTATTGCTGATTGAAAATTATAACCTTCAGTGTTCAATAATAAAAAAATTAAGACAGCTTTGCATTAGTAATGGCAAGCCTTTCTTTCTGTTACAATACTTATTCTTTCTGTTACATTACTTGACAACGGCGGCACCTGCTCGTCGTCGTAGTGCTTTTTTGGGACATTTTTGCTTCATAAAAAAATGCTTTTTTGAATCAAGCCTCCAAGATAGTATAAAATGCAGCATTCTGTTGACGCCAGCTCCTCAATGAATAAAATTACTGAGTTGTCTATTCATACAAATTTTCTGATAAATCAACGAGATCGAAAAAATGATACCGGCACGAATACGGGCCGTCTTCCGCACACAAGCGTAAGCTAGAGGTGCAATTCTTCCAGATTGTTTCACCTTAACAGAAGAAATAAGGCACCAGCGAGACGAACACAAGAAGTGACACGGACGAAGGCCTACTAAACACTGATTTTTACTCGAAGAAAACGGCTGTACATATAGGTTGAAACTATGACCGTGTAGCACACAACCTGAAAAAGGTCGCAAATACGTTCAAGATTCCGGTGGTTTCTTCAGCCCCTTTTAAACTTGCTTCCTTGTGCCACCATGGATTAATCAAAGAAAAAAAAAGCAAGGTGACCTGCGGAAACCCGCATGCAAAACCGTTTGTCATGTGCAAGGAAAATGTAGTGTATCCGATCCCGCTTACATGCAATAAGGTTTACAAAGGACAAATGGGGCGTTGTTTAAACGAACGGCTGAGAGAGCATGAACGTCCACTCGACAAAGGGACCGGGTCTATTTTGGCGATCCATTGTAAAGCCTACGAATGCATTCCTCGTTTAAAGGACACCTTGGTTCTGGGTAAGAGTCGAGACAACGTGCCATGTGAAGTCACAGAAGCCTTCTTTATAAAAAAAGGGCCTAGAATGCGTCAGCGAAGCGTCAAAAATGTTGTACGAATGTGAAGAGTCATTTTAGGACCGCTTGGTTGAAAAAGCTCGCATTAGATGGAATAGCGACCGCGCATGCCTCAGAATCGAAAGAAATGTTTTTTTTTAAATGGGATGTACTGTGTTAACTGTTTGTAGGATTCGTTGCTATAATCGTTATAATTTTTTTTTCATGTACCTTTGGCCACATACACCGCGTGTCATAGATCACATATCCATTTTTGTTCAAGATAAGTCCTCCCGTACAAATTTTATCGATTTTACGTACACCATGTCCATGTGATTAGCGCTGTCAATGTTCGAGCCTGTATGTGTCGCCGTTTTCTTCGAATTAATGTCAGTTGTAAGTAGGTGTTCGTCCGTGTCACTTCATGTGTTCGTCTCGTTGGCGCCTTATTATCGTTAACACGCACCAACTAACACAACACATAGTTCTGCTTGTTTCACCATCATGCGCTGTTTTCGTTACAGACATTATACGCTAGAATAAGTGTCTTGAATAGCAAATTAAATTTCGTGTTTCGTGCGCGACAAAACGTATGAAGGACCTTAACTTGAAATAACGTGGCCAAATGCGAGCATAGCACTTCTCATGTCGTTTGGCGCGCTCTCAAAGTTTCCCTTCACACTGCTATGTATGCGCAAAGTTTAGTAGTGAAGGCTTTCGTTGAAATAAGCGTGATGCGCTTCAGATAGCGCTCCATGGTTGAGTAAGATTCATCATATTTTCTAAGCATATGCCTTTATAGCAAGTAAAAAAAAAAACAGGAGCCGTAACTGCACTGAATCTTCGATGTTGGTCCGCTCCCTAAGAGGGTATACGTTCGCTTGCAGTGATAAGAAAGCCGCGCGTTTCTCGAAAGCATGACAATGTCTCAAGTCTGAGCACATAAAATCACATGTCTGCGTCTTGGAAACAGTCGTGCTGACGCGCTGGAATATGCCCGCAAATGGATTTCGTACAGCTGCCAAGATGCACATTCACATTGCTTATACAAGAATAGTCTGTCGGCTGCCACTTGTCTCGCTTTAGTTTCACAGTCCACAGGAGCCGTCTTTCTGGTTCTTTAGGAAATAAAAACACTCTCCAGCCATTTTAGCGTTGTTAGTGCATTGCGGAACGCAGCACCCAGGCATTCTGCGCAGAGGCTGCGTGGCGAATGCTGATTTCCGTGTCTAGCGGGAGAGTCAGCGCGAGCGGAAAGCAAGAAAATGGCGTAGGCGCTCCCCGCGAAACGGTTTTGGCGGCGACGACCCCTTCAAAAAGTGGCTCCACCGTAAGCGGGGGCGCGCCCCTCGAGGCACCCTATCCGCCTCGTGCGCTGCTGCTTTGAGTTGTACAGGTGGCGCCACCAACGGCGAACGGGGGCGAAACTCGGCCGACGCGGCAACGCGCGGCTCATAGGCGCCTTGCGCAAAGCGCCCGCTACTAACCGTTTCTTCTTTTTTATTCAATTTACATTCTGGTTTGATATTTGCACTGCCGACGCTGCTCCACTAGACAGCCGTGACGTTTGTTACGTCGATTGTTCTATGTTATTTGTTTGAAAATGACAGGCCCGTTTATTATTACTGTGCACGTGCGTGATTCAATACATGCGTTTCTAACGTGCATGCGTTGAAGTTGTTCGCGTGATCTGCTAACACAGACGAAATAAAAAACTGTTGCAACATAAAACAGACTTCTTGTTTTATTGAACACTCTAACCAGCACAACAACAATGTACATCGCGGTTGTATGCTTGCTTAGGAAACGCATAAAAAGACACACGTTTTCATCTTTGTACAGCACTTAACTATACGGCCAAAAGAAAAAAAAACGGTTAGCTAACTTGACGTTGTAACAGGCGCCACACAGCTGCATAATAATGTGTGAAAGTACTATATAAATGACCCACAATCATTCGCACTGTTTTTTTTGTATTATTATTTCACAGACCGTACAAAAAATTGAGGAACTTCGAACTGCATTACAACCACATATTTCTGAAAATCTAATCACTTTCACCGTCGAAGCCACGATCCTCTATCACATGTGCTTTAAATTACGCAGAAGATTACTCAGGTTTATATAGGAAATGCGCGCGCGCGGCATTACTCAGATTTATATAGGAAATGTGTACGCGTGTAGCTAGATTCTCGTATGCTAGATTATCTTTTGGTACGTGAAACTCCACATAAAATGCAATTCTAGAAGTAATGTTCGTGGACTAGCGAGCATAAAGAAGGACGACTACTTACAGCCTCACTTACCTTTGTAAAAACTGTATTCGAACTGCAATTCAATATTAACCGACGCAACAGAACAACCCACTTGCTACCACACAGTGCTATGAAGCAGACGCGCGAAGCCAGGCGTGGTGTTTCAACCACGGTGGTGGTTTCAACTGTAGCACAATCGTGCGCGTACAGTAACGTCGTAAATGTTGCCGTCATATCAGCGGTTCCCACGATGTAGCACCTGTTCCCCTTCTCGGGTCATCAAACCGCTGCTACGCCGAAAACTACACTCCTAATTGACTGTCAAAGAAAAACGCCGTCTTGTAGGAGGCCATCTTGTACAGCCAACGAACAAAAGTGCACGACTGAAGGATCTGAAGCATTCCCGTTGATGCGATGGCAGCTGAGAGAAGTCAGGGCTGACCGTCCGACGTGTGGCCACCACCATTACACAATTTTAACTTCGCAACATCCAAGAAAGACACGACGGAAGCGACGAGCCGACGAGCCCACCCGGTCATGTTCGGTGCGCTGGTGCGCTGGTGACCGCACAGCGCGCGCACCCACGGCAACGGAAAGAAATAAAAAAAAAGGGGAGAGAGGAGTTGACTTGAAGGAAACGAAAGCGGTGGAAGCGAGGAGGTGTCTAGTCGTCGGTGTGAAATATTTTCGAGAGATGGCGCTCGTTTGTTTTTGCACAACGGATGCGCAAACTTCATTCAAAATGCATGGGATCCTATGGCGGTTTACATGAGGGTGCGACCGCGTTTGCCGAGCGGTGGCGCCACCATACCGGTGCACGAGGCGGATAGCCCAGGCTCAACCACATCGCCAGCCCGCGTTCCACGACAAAGAAAACCTGTGGGACCGATTCAGACGCCGAAGTCAACATCAGGGCCCAACGCAACGCCTCGCCTCTTCATGCACAGAACGCTGTGAGCTGATTAAGCGACGAACGCTTCCTACTGTCTTGGGACAATGTAGTTTGTTGTACTTCTCTGTACGGTAACTTTGTTTAATGCTAGTTTTAAGGCGAAAGCCTGTAATGTCTCATGCTCACGTCCGTCAGTCCGTCCGTACGTCCGTGTCCGTCCGAGCCCTGGCACGCTGCCAGGTGACCGCCGGGGTGCGCAAACGGACGCCGGTCGCGTCAGACTCTACAGCGCTCGCGCTTTGCTTGCATAGCGTCGCTGTGCCCAGCGTTTCCAATCATGCAAGGAGGGAGACGCGCGCATCGCGTTCCATTCCGACCGACCCCGTCTCAATGGACACAGGCGTTCGCGGAACACACTTCGGAATTTACGAAGTGTCCGTCAATTTAAGCGCTGGAACGCGGATGGCGTTTGCACGATGCGCAAAGCGCGACAAAATACGAACGCATGCGAACGGAGGCAGATTAGTCTCGCGTCTCGCTGCGATTCGCGGTAAAAAATTAAAAAAGCCCCCACCTCCCCGAAGGGAAATCGTGAGGAAATGCGAATGCATTTCGCGCGCGCTTCACTCCATTTATATATGGTGGTTGTGGTTTGAAGAAGGAAAAGGCGCCTAATTTCTGCAGCCCGGTCGGGAGCACGGCGCAGCGCCTTTTTTTTTTTGCTTTTTCTTGTTTTTAAAATTTTTTTATTTATTTTTTAATTTTTTTTTTCATATATAGCTCCGCCGAGCTCCGCCGCAGACCGCTTTTAGTTAACGCGCACGCTGCGAATTTTTATTGTTAAACAACGCACAGGAGAAATCTCCCACCGGCACCACCTTGGAGGTCCAGATTCATTGCCATATATACGGGGTGGCCAGTGAACGGTTGTGCAGCGCGAGCAGTCGGTTTTTTCAACCAAGAAACTCGCTAGCAGACGCTGCCTGTGTCGGCGTCGCCAGGCGAGAGAGGGAGAGGGGGGAGCGTAGGAGAGGAGAGAGAAGTGGGGTGCGCATGCGCAGTGGGAGTGTGGACGCTGCGGGCAGAGATGCCTAGAGAAGAGAGGGGGAGCGTAGGAGAGAAGAAGAGAGGTGGGACGCGCATGCGCAGTGGGAGTGTGGACGGCGCGGGCAGGGATGCCTAGAGGAGAGAGGAGGGAGCGTAGCAGGGGAGAGAGGAGGGGAGGCGCATGCGCAGTGAGGGGTGTGGTTGCCGCGGGGAGGGATGCCTAGGGGGAGAGAGGAGGTTTTTTATCTATTTTTTTTTAAAGGGCTTGCGCATGCGCAGTAAGGGCGGTCACGCCGTACACCACCACCACCGGATTAAGCTTCGCCATAAGATGCTTCACATCTAACACCTGCCGGCGCGCACACCTCCTCAACCTATCCTCCTCCTCCTCCTCCTCCGCGGACAACGCCAACGCCGCACAACGCCAACGCCGGATGCCTGACATAGCCCGACTATGAAATGCATTCGCATTTAAAAGGAAAACACGCACACATTCGGTGTGTGTACCATCACACTGAGAGTGTAAAAGAAAAAAAAAACATGGCATAAGTCGAATGGCCACAAGCTTTCGCCGAACCACAGAGTATATATCGTACGCCGTGCGCCGAACACACTTTGGAATGTACAAAGTTTCCTTCAATTATTGTTTAGTGTGCCGGGCTTTTATGGTTGCAGTTGGTTTAGGGATAATTTGTGTTTCCATTTCTTGTGTGATAAAAATCGGTGTGATTAACGCTCTCGTCTCGTCTGTCCCTTCTGGTTGACGGTTGTCCGGAGCTCCGTGGCATCTTGGAAAGGCAGAATTTGATGCATCATAAGAGGTGAATTCATCGCTGGTAAGAGGACCACGAGACGAATGCATACTGCGCAGTTACGCGTCGTCACGCGCTTCGAAAGGCGGCGGCCGGCCGGCTGGCTGTCCAACGAGGTTGTTGTGACGTCACGCCTTCCAACTCTCGTGGGCCGAGGGGGTCGGCGTACGCTCACAAAAACGTCGAAAATAAGACCACCCGTTTAGGGTAAGGTGGGGCAAAATGAGACAAAAATGTGAAAATAGTGAATATTTATTTTTATTTTACTCGTTACCCTTAAACGTCAATGCAGAAACCTTCATTTGGGTACAAGGTATGTGCTACATAAATATGACCATGTTGCCACTGTTAGAAAGTTTATTTTAAAAAGAAATAAAAAATGCACCAGATGTCTCATTTTGCCCCAACCTGCAGGGCAAAACGAGACAGTGTGAAAAAAAATTTCATCTTTTCAGTTTTTGCAGTAGAAGCACTTGAAATTAAACTCTGTGGGCCCTCACGCAGCCTTCATTACCCCAGTCCTTGCACTCCACGCATTGAATCCAGACAGAACCCGGTGCTGTATTGCTGCAAGACTCCTTGCAGATCCAACACCACAAGTCTTTCTTTTTGCTATTGTTTATTTTCTTGAAAGCTTGCACTTCATGGAATTATTCAACGATTGGACGCTAGATATGTTCAGACGCATTTTCTTCGCCTCCTTTCGCCGTTTTGGTGCAGAACTGCGCGGGCGTTTCGTGGCTTTCAGCTTCGTCAGCCGGGCTTCGGGAGGCGATCAATTTAAAACTGTGCTAGATTCGGATTTTCTAGCGCTTAATTCTTTAATTTGGTGTTAGAGGAATGTCATTAAAACTCAATGCCGAGACGTGTTTGTGAACGGCTTGATTGGAGATTCTTCCAATTTTGCATTCGGCTCTTGAAAGCATCCTTGGGAACTCGGAAAAACCTCGATGCAGCGCGATTGGAGTGAGTGTCCTGAACAGCAATCGGTGCTTTTTTCACGTCGTTTTCCTCCCAGGAAGCTCTATATGATATTTTCTTGTGCGTCCGAACCCTCCTAAACAATGAAATATAATATGTAATGAGTGTACGTAAATGGTTCAGTTAATAAGACACTCTCTAAGCCAATTCAATGCCTTTTTGTCGCGTTTTGCCCCCCCTCACATGCCCGAATTCAAAAAAATTTCCGCTTGGGCCCCGGGCACCAAATGAACTAAAATTTTTGTGGTATGTAGCTAGTAGTATAAAGTACCAAGTTAAATACTTACGTTGTTGTACTGACGCCAGAGTAGCTTCATGCACGGATCCGAAAATTTGGCCGAGCTGAATTTCGCCCCTTTTTGACGGGTCACGAACGCACTGACACCAGCCGCGTAATTTTTCCCACGCGAACGCTATGAGCAATCATCAACTTTTACACATAAAAAGGTGGACAACTACCAGCACCTCTCGCTTATATATGAAAACAAAGATAAGTGCTTTGTGTATTAGCTATAGAGGTCGGCAAAGCCGAAAGGTCGCGTTTTGCCCCGTGTCTCATTTTGCCCAGCCTTACCCTAAATGCTCGCTAAGTGATGATTTCTTTTCAGTGTAGCAGCACTCTGAGAATTGATTTTCAAGATTTCCGCGAAACTTGGAGATTTTGGTTCAGTATCCATTTAAAGAGATGCGTAAGCGTATTTAATCGCAGGTAGCGGCCTTCTTCCCAACGCTGGGTGGTATCGGCGACTTCTTTGTACCGTTCGTCAGTGTTTTGAGCGTCCGCTTAAAAGGTTCATGAAAAAATGCCCGTGTGGTATGACATTTTTGAAAAGTAGCAATTTTCCTGGTGTGCACAATTGTCCACGTCGGCTTCATACGTTTTTCTGGCTAGGGCTTCTATTGAGGTTAGTCACTACCTTAAGCATGCATTTTTTCTACAAATACACATTTTGTTTATTTAGCTTTTCAGAGCTCCCTGGAAACATAGCCTATAACAACTCCACTGTAAGGTATTTTGATGTTTCATACCGAAAGTGTGCGTAACTCCGATCCCAGGATTTCTTAATCTTTAGGCGACTCCAGATCAGGACTCTCTCCTCCCCTCAAGTCCTATCCCACTTCTGCCCATTTCTCCGGAGTGCAGTCTCTATGGAGAGTCGCCCGCCACCTTAGACCACATTCTCTTTGGCTGCCCTGCCGGTCCTCCCCCGCAGGTGCAGCCCGCCATCAGTACATGGGAGGAATGGGAGGCCCTCCTTGCGTCGCAGGATCTGGACACACAGCTTCGCAGTGTGAGCCGGGGTGCCAGTACACTAAGGCGGTGCGTGGTCTGGAAACATACGCGCAAGGTGACAGCGGTGCGGTGGCCCGAGGCCCATCAAGGGCCCAAACTCGTTCGCCCAATGAAGGTTTTTCTTTCTTCCTTCATCTCCATAGACCGAAAAGAAGTACATGAATTGAGGCAAAACGCGTCCATTACGATTAAAATCACGCATGCAAGATTAAATGTTTTTGTTCCCTTCTTTGAAATATATGGCTCCTTGCGAAATAAAGTTGTAAATTATCGACGAAAGGGCTATGTTTAGCTCAATATTGTTGACGTTATTTCCACGGAAATAAGTCAGTCTTGGTATCCAGTATATAACAACAACAACAACAACAACAACAACAACAACAACAACAACAACAACAACAACAACAACAACAACAACAACAACAACAACACTAATAATAATAATAATAATATTTGTTGGGATTTGACGTCCCACAATTATGATATGATTATGAGGGACGCTGTAGGGCTCCAAAAATTTTCACCTCTTGGGGTTCTTTAACGTGCATCTAAATGTAAGTACATGGGCCTCAGGCGTATTTGCCTCCATTGAAAAAATATTTTATCCTAAAACCAGCAACACAATGATGCGCGTGTGCCAGTGCATGTGCCTCTATTGTCCCTCACCAATGACGTCATTGGATTCTGTTGATTTCAATAAAGAAAAAGTACAATCGTATCCCCTAGCACATATATTCAGGTTCAAGACGGCTTACTGCTCTCCTATAGTAGTCTACACAATGACTCTGAATTGTGCAGATTTTGTTTTTTTTTTTTCGTAAAAACAACCAAGAATAGTTGAATCTACATGACTAATGTGAAGGCGCGGTCGAACAATGCGAAAAATGCAGCGTTCGGTGCTTACATTTTTCGTGCGCAGAAGAATCCGCCTACAACTGAATTTGCATTGTAATAGCGCTATTTTGAGGTCGCGCGTATTCAGTACAACCAAAAAATAGCGGAAGGATGATGGTATACCATGTTTAGTGAAGCACGAAAGGACGAAGAACAAGGACGACTACTGACCCGCAACTGAGATTTATTCGAAAATACCTGAAGTGAACAGAAGCACAAGAAAGTTAAACGGTTGCGGAAGTGATAAAAAGTCGTTTATTAACGTTGCGAACTACTCAACGACACACGTGCCTAGCAGATAAGGGCACTCTTCGTCAGAGACAACCACGCTTGACTGGCGCATGCGTGTCCCATTGAGATGATACGGAAAACGTCCGTCTCCTGTTTAGTTCATGCGGAGGTCTTGTCACGATATGAATGACAGATAACGAAAATGTACTTCAGGCATTCTTATCAGTAGAATGGGAGAAGCATGCGCCAGTCATGGAAAAGATTTTAGCGCAAAAAAGGACGGGACACAAGACAAGAAGACGACTACACGAGCGCTCGTGTAGTCGTCTTCATGTCTTGTGTCCCGTCCTTTTTTGAGGTAAAATCTTTTCCATAATGAACCAACGCGCCCAACAAAGCATTCAATTAATGCGCCAGTCATACGCCATTCTTCCTGACAACTAATGAAGCACATGTAAGCAGAGCAGCCACAAGATTATGCTGGCCGGCCGCGCCTCAGCGACCTTGTCTTGTATGCTGTCACGGAGAAAAATACGGCAGAGTAGCGTTGGGCTTCTGGGTGAAGTGTATCAGGGACATCTGTCGTGTGGCGCATCAAGCAAGAATGACTCATCGTTGTGCGAGGCGCATCCCTTCCTCTTGGAGCTGAGCTATCTGCTCATCCTGCTTCGTCAGATCCTCTGCTGTTGTATCAGTCAACTGAGTCAATGTCATATCCCACTCAGTATTTCCGGCACGTGTTGTTTCGCGCTTGGCGATTTCGCTGCACCTGGAGGCATTGTGAGCGGGGCCAGGATAAGTTATGTACCAACTAGCCCACCTTTCGCCACTTCTCCAAATAAGTCTATGCTGGTGTTTCCTGTTTGGATGGGGATAAGAATGAGAACTGATTTCTCGTTGGAATTCTATTACACCTTCCATTCGGTGTCATCGAACGCTGACAGCGCATATGCACGTGTGCGGTGGGCTTGCACTGCCGTCTGTTTGACTGGGCAGTCTTTAGACGTTGTATCAAGACCTTTCATTTGGCAGAATCCGCAGTCATACAGTCGCAGTGAAAAGAAACGCGAACTGCGCAATGCGTGGTTCGTCCCTGTTGAACTGGTTGAACTCCGACATGCTTGGACTGCCGCAAGGCGAACTTGTGCTTTCAGCTGGCGTCACCGTAGCGCTAGAATCTTGCTCCGCCTGGCGCTATCGCACCGCGTGCGCTTATCTTCTGGCAGTCATGTCTAGCACTCGAACTAGAATAAAGGCTGATGCGGAAGATGCCTTTTTTTCTTCTTATGTCTTGGGAGTAAAAAAAATCCCGTTTATGGACGACATTTGGTTTGGTTTGACCATTCCTCCTCGTATTCCTCTGTCCTCACGAGTTCTTGTGGTATATATTTCTTCTATGAACGTGGGCGAAGCTCCTTAGCCTGTCGGTCGTGCGTCCCTTGTATGTAGCAGCCACCTGCTGATGACGATGACGATCGTCATCCCCACTATGCGATCGCGATCGCATAGTGGGTACATGGAATGTACCCACTATGCGTCATAACAATGACGCTGATGACGATGACGATCGCGATGCCATACAACACATGGCATCGCGATATGGTCTCACATGCATATCGTTTGACCACATGCAACCAACCACCATCACGTCTTCGATGATGTACCTCCGGAGCTTCGCCCACGCATCATCATTCACTCCGCGGATATGCTGTGATTTTTGTAATGAATTTATAAGCAACACGAGCATTTCTCAAGTATGTAATCATGCATACATTACGGAAGTGTGCAAAGAAACGTACACATAAAATTTCATTGAGATCCACCGGCCTCCAAAAATCGGGGGTTCAATCATTGTGACGTGCGCCCTACTTCCGCGCATAAAGCCGATGATCCTGATATGCAAAGGCAGGAAAAGCGCCAGCACGAGTTTTGTGGTAACCTGCTTGTTACGCTCTTCAATTAATTTATAACAACTGAACAAGGCTATTTATGCAGGCTAGTTGGAATTTCATTGTGTTATCTGGTTTTTTCCTCTATGTGGCAGTGTTATCGGTAACACGTCGTGTTTTCATGTCTTTATAAGTGCAATCGACGCAAAATAAAATTTAGTTGCGATTGCGCCTATTTCTTGTCGTCTTCTTTCTTAAGCTTTTCGTACGTCGCGCTACACCCCCACCTTGCTTTGGACAACATCAAGGTCGATCCAAATAGGTCGTGAAGCTTCGGGCGAAAAGAGGTTCAGAACGTATTGCCAGCGAAATCAGCATGGGGAGTTATGGGTGCTGCGATTAAAGCGCGACTAGGTGTGGAGGGAACAAACACTTATAGTGAAAAACCAAGTTTTATTCAAGGGCGAAGCAATCGTTATGTTCTACAAATCACATTTATTTCCTGAACAATTATTATGTAGGTGCAATGTGCAAAGAATTTATGATATTGTTTAATTATAAAGAAAAACATTTTTGTTTGCGCCCTCAGGGAGGGACGCATGCCGTTACTTTTCAGTGCAACTTCAGCTAGAGGGTACTAGAACAGGGGAGTGTTCGGAACGGCCGCAACACCAATGTACAGCAAGTGAAGCCCTAAGCGGGTCAATCCGCTTGCGGCGCTGCGATCGGTAGTCTGCAATGTGTCATCGTTTTAAGAGTTGCGTGCGGCTCCACTAAAGTGGTGCAGAGGTAGAATGCCCGCTTCCCACTCGAAAGGCCCGGGTTCGAATCGCAGCTGTAGATGCTGAATTTTTATTCTTTAGTGTAACTAAAGTGCCCAATGGGCAACAGGACGATGCTCTAACTATTACCGCCAAGCGCTTGCCCCGGTGCCAGCGGAAACGATGCATGGGCTGTGCAAGGATGCAATAGACCTGATTCAAAATTGCTGCCACCTATCGGAGGTTTGAAGAAGCTACCCATTCATCGCCATGCTGTAGGCTTGTGTCCGAATTGTATTGCTTGTCCGAACTGTCCACCATGTAATTTTTGTCGCAATGTAACAAACAAATTAATGTTAACAGGGCTTGTTGCTGAGCTAGTTGGTTCATACTTCAGGAAAAAAACATTAATGGCGCAAAGAATACGGGGACAAAGTGAAGAACCCATGTCTGTCCGTTCTTCACTTTGTCCCCGTATTCTTTGCGCCATTAATGTTTTTTCCTGAAATTAATGTTGTCAACAGCAGGGCTGGGCAAAGATACTTTGAAATTGTATCGCGATACGATACAAGATACTCGGGCAAGAAGTATTGGAGATACAGATACAAGATACTTCCGGAATGAATGTATCCGATACGATACTTCCCAATTGTATCTGAAGATACTTCGATACATTTGTAAATTTGCTATTATAGATGTATTATAGATGTACAGGGACCTAAAAAAAGGAAAGCGACTATACCCATAGGTCGGCAAAAAATGTGGGGCTCACTCAGACTCACTCATGAAATATATTTTGCCCTTCGGACTGACTCAGACTCAGATTCACCAAAATTTTCTTCAACCGAGCTCGGACTCACGGAAGTAGTACTCACTTGGACTCACTCAGACTCAGACTCATGACTCCACCTGAGTATGAGTGAGTCTGAGTGAGGCGACTCATGAGTACAATGATACTAGCGTACAATTGGCTTTTTCGAACATGGCGTCAATTCTCTTTAAACCACTGTCTCGCATTATCGGTTCTCTACTTGGCGCCTTTTGACCTCGTTTCTTCAGATGTGATATCAGTGGTCGCAATCCAGTAAGGAGATTTTAAAGAAAGAGATGAATTACAAGAGATATTTTTATCAAGAATTCCCGGGAAAGAAGGCCACGGCACCCCCCGTCCTCCGTAACTCAGTCCTCTGATCAATAAATAATTAGCAGGCGTATGAACGCTGGTGCTTTGAAGTATGTGTCAGTCGGCGTGATTAGAAACGTCAGCCTACGTGAGGCTGATAGTGCTGCTGAAGTTGAGTAAATAGAACCATACATCGGCAAAAAAGTGTAGAGCTCACTCAGACTCACTCAAGAAATACATTTTGCGCTTAGGGCTCACTCGGACTCAGACTCTCCAATATTTCTCTGAACCGGACTCACTCGGACTCCAACTCACTAAAATGTTTCTCAACCGGACTCACTCGGACTCAAACTCACTAACATATTACTCACCCGGACTCACTCAGACTCAGACTCACGGCTCGATTGTGTCTGAGTGAGTCTGAGTGAGTCGACTGATGAGTGAGTTCGCCGACCTATGAATATACCTAAGTCAAATAGCAAGGCAGTTCCGCAATAAAAAGTGACAGTCGATAGGTATACAGGGTGTTTCACATATAAGTACAACCAATTATTTTAAAAAAGCAAGCGTTTAACCGCGACTCAATGAAATCAATGGCATATGGTTTACCGTCATCTGGCACTCGTTATGGTATTTTTACAATGCGCTTTGTTGGTTGATTAACTATGGTCAATTATGCAACATCCTTAATATTTACTTTTGAGCAGAGTGCATTTCGTCACATCGCAGAACACATTTAAGAACGACCAAAGGAATTGTTTTTTGGTGACGCACATGCTGCGGGGTGAACATTTTCTGGCTTTTAAAGCAAGCACTTGAAATATCAAATCAAACCACGTGACTGCGCTCATGCGCTATCGTACTGCAGCGCTCTTAAACGTGCTTCGAGCGAAACAACCGGGACGCGCACCGTCAGCCTGTCGCTTCTCAGGGATGATGGTGTTTCTTTGCCGTGTGTGGCGGTCAGAAATGTGTGGCGGTCAGAAATACCTAAGCCGCGGCCGCTCATTTCGTCGTGGTCCCGTTGCCGGTTGTTTCGCTCGGAGCACGTCTGAGAGCGCTGCAGCACAATAGAATAGGAGAGCAGCAATGTGGTCATGTTTCTCCGGCTTTCTTTAAACGCCGGAAAAATCGCTACGTAGCATCTACCTTTCCACACACACAAAAAAAAAACAGATCTGTCGTTTTAGAATGCCCTCTAAAACGTATCGAACGCACATGGCCCTAAAGAGAACAGCAGAATTGTTAAGAAATTCGGTGCAATATAAAAATACCCTAATGAGAGCAACATGGCGGTAAACCCCATCGTTGGTTTTATTAAGTTGAGGTTAGGGACTTCTTTGCAAATATTTGGTTCCAATTAGGTGACACCGTTTATAAACACGATACAGGCGACACCCCTAAAAGCTACTAATATAGAGCACCATGTATCGTCAACTTAGGTGTTAATGTCAGATAAT
Source organism: Rhipicephalus appendiculatus (assembly GCA_030522465.1). Classification (NCBI taxonomy): domain Eukaryota; kingdom Metazoa; phylum Arthropoda; class Arachnida; order Ixodida; family Ixodidae; genus Rhipicephalus; species Rhipicephalus appendiculatus. The sequence continues at coordinate 61,262 of JALIZH010024110.1, forward strand.
AGAAAACTCAGTGCCCACGGAAAATACTGCTAAAGGGCTCCTAGGGACGCCCATGAGAAAAGCGGAGTACTTCGTATTATGTTTCTCAAATACCCTTCCTAACGTCTTTAAGATTTGTTTTATAATTACCATTATTATAACGTAAACCCAATTTTGCAGTTTTATTAAATAGTGAGCAGAATTTTTGTTCCTGTAAGCAGGCTCGCTCAGATTATTTTACCCGTTGCCCTCAACATCGTCTGAACAGTAAACTCACATGGAATGTAGGTATGCAAATGGCAGCAATGACACCGACAATTAAAAATAAGAATAGATAAGAGAAGGACAAGAAAAAAAAGGAACAGAGGAGGATGTTACAAAATACATATTACAGTTAACAAACGGGAAAAAAACTACACAAAAACCTAGTAATGTGTGGGATGCAAATGGAAGACAGCAAAGAGAGCACTTGTGCTACAATCAAGTTATTAAAAAAATCTTCTTGCATAATTGATAACGAAGAACAGAGATACAGTAATATCATCTTTTACGTTAATGTTTGTTCTATCGTATTTAGCATCCACACCGGTGGTGCGGTTGTTAGAAAATAATTTGCATATAAGTCAATCTGATAGTGTGCAAGTCAAGCTTACATCCAAGATCTGTCAAATCTCTGAGTGAATGCAGCGACACGCAGAGCAACCCCATTCTTGCATTCTTGAGACTTTGCAACTAAGCACCACGCAAGACAAACTTCGATAACAAAACTATAGCCACATCTGATTTTGAGTGAAAGACGCCACACGAATGGGACTAAGAGCACAGTACCGTGGCTACAAACAAGGTTCATGGCACCGACACAGCTAAAAAGAACGAAAACATCGAGAAACATAAGGGGGGCTGCACGTAGACGTTCGCGCGCCTGTTTTTGTCGAGATGGCTCAAGCGCCATCACGTGAATCTGTTCCACCAATAGAGATTCATATAGACCTTTTTCCTATGCTCACTGGAACACACTGGTGGAAAGACAAAGGAATGTCACTGTCGTCACCTTTATTGAGGTGGCTTAGTGGCAGCAGTGACAGCGTGAGAAGCAGAGTTCAGACAACGTTTGTTGTTTCACAGGGTGGCGTTTCTAAAGCAGTATCTTGTATCTTAAGATACACGATACATTATTGAATGTATTGAAAATACAGATACAGATACTCGTTGTGCGAGACGTATCGTGATACAGATACAAAATACCCAACGAGTATCTAAAATAGTATCTAAGATACATGTATCTTCGATACTGCCCAGCCCTGACTCAACAGCAGCGCAGGCATGCGTCAGTTACAGCCGCGATGCAGCTTTGAAGCTGCATCGAAGCTGTCCGGCATGACACGAAAGAATGTTCACTGATGAGTGCCGATGTCGTCACTTCGCGCGTTCAACAACGGTGAACGTAAACACGGCGTTAGTTGAAAGCAGTAGCCGGCAACGGAACGATACGCCGCTTCTCATCGGTCGCGAGGAAATCTAATAACGTGGAGGCTATAGTTTCCTGCAAACTTGTTTTTCAGCATTACAATTACCTCAATCTGAGCAACACGGCACACGAAAATATGCCGGCATTGTCGTTCCAATCAGTCGCCAGACGTTGATACGTACACCCGCTCCCAAAGATTTCGGAACACGAGCTCCACTGAAAATGCGAATTTCTGCTCTGTTAGTGCACGGAGCATCTAAGCTAGCAGGTAGCTGCGTAAGTCGCAAGGACTACTACAAGCTGGAACATCTGTTTGGGGGCTATGTTCAAAGAGAAAGCGAGAATATATCATTTTCGGAAATTTTGTGTTCCGGAAACTTTTCAGGGCGGGGGGTACGCTTCGTGTGAGCACACGCGGAGGGATATTAGCCTTCAACGTGGTAGGAATGTGCACGGCGGCCGCTAGTTGGCAGTAGATTTCCCATAAGGCCTATAGCAACCTACGTACCCCTGGGGACCCACGCCTTCTAGATAAGCAACAGGGGCAACGGTTCGGAGCGCTGTGCTCGCTGAATTTTTGTGCATCTGTATTCCTGCGGCCCGGTTTTCTTCGCGAACGTGCAGTGCCTACTATTATTCCGGCTATCGGTGAGCAGATCGCTAAGTTATCTACCGCGCTACGATTCGCATGCCTGTATACGTTACACGTAAAGGCAATTAAGTGGAGCATAAGGCAAGACATAGTGCACGTAGTATCTACGCACTAGGTGCACTATGCGAACAATGAGCACTTGATGCTCATTGTGTGCAGTGTAATAAAATTACGTTATTATGACCATTGAATAAAAAGCAGAAATGCCATAATTTGGCTTGACTAGGCGTCATTTCATGTTAGAACTGAAGCGCTCTAGCAATGTGCATTTTAAGGCAACCTGCTTATGTGCGAAGCGTGCAAATAAGCAACGCTGCAAATATATGAGAGGCACGCTGATGCTTGCTTTAATTCTACTACGTAAGATGCCATGAACGCCGAATAAAAGTTCCAAGAATAAATTCCCTAGTAAAACCGAGACGAATTAAACGGAAGTAGACTTAAACATCACTGTCTCGACCACTGACTCGAGCACAGTAGTCAAGGGCTCACCGGCTCGCCTTAGTGCGAGTCTTTAGCTATCAGGGACCTACGAAAACTATTTCTAGACCAAATTTCGTGCTAGTAGCAACAAAATGACTTCACTTGTTTGCCGGTCATTGCGTCACATCCGCTTTATTTTTTGTTCCGTCTGAAGTGTTTTAGTATTTTTTGTTCCGTCTGAAGTGTCCATGAGCAGCTAAAATCACTGGAAGGGCAAAAGTACCGCAACCGTCCGGCCCGCCACCATATTGGGTCCAACGTGGCTGAAGCTGCGGTGGAGCAGTGTTAATTTTACGCGGAGTAGCGCATGTTTTACATATTGCGTGCGCTTTTACAGCCCCAAATGGAGCACTCCATTGTTCTGCAACTGATTAAGAAAGAAATAGCAGCTTTCATTTGCCTACACGCGGACGCACGCGCAAATGCGAACTGCGCGACTTTTAGGCGCTCGGCTGTCGGTATTTATTAAATGCGAGGCATTTCTTAGCGAAGATCTGCGCCTTTCAACGTATCTGTCTGTCTGTCTGTCTGTCTGTCTGTCTGTCTGTCTGTCTGTCTGTCTGTCTGTCTGTCTGTCTATCTATCTATCTATCTATCTATCTATCTATCTATCTATCTATCTATCTATCTATCTATCTATCTATCTATCTATCTATCTATCTATCTATCTATCTATCTATCTATCTATCTATCTATCTATCTATCTATCTATGTGCGTGCGGCTTTGTGCTCTCCTGGCCGTTTCGTTATTTGGCTGCATACCAAGATCGGTATTGTATAACCTGACTGTATTACGCATAGAAATGACAGCGTTATAACATGAAAATCGTTACATGCATGTCATGAACCGCATGATTAACATGCCACTGTCGGGGTGCTTTTGCGGCTGCTTGGTTAACATTATATAAATACCACAATTGGTATGGCGTGACAAGAGTGTATGAGAAACATTAGCCACTGGTCCTAAAGTGAAAATCATGACACACATTTGATGTACCACATGATTTACATGACATGGTCCCAGGACGCTCGCGACCGTTTTATTAAATGGATATATAACAATATTGCTATCAGGAGACATTTCTGTACGATGAACGTAAATGACAGATGGTAGCAAGAAAATCGTGAATAGCATGTCATGTACGCATGATTTAGGCTACATGGCACGCTCATGGTGGGGTCGCGGCCGGTTTGCTAGCGTGATATTTGTATCACGCTAGCAAACCAAAATACCAACACCAATACCAAAATTTGTATTGTGTCGCGTGACCGTACGGCGAACGTGAATGACAGGTGGTGGTAACATGAAAAAAGTCACAGTTTCGCTATTACGGCGAAGCAATGAATGCGATAGCAAGAAATTAGTTTGTCACACGAAGAACGACAAGCAGCTCGATACTTGAAACGCGCCGCCGCAGCACAAAGAAGGACGCTCGAAAAGGACACATATAGGACACATAAAGGTATACACAGGACAAGCGTGAACTAACAAGTGTCGCACTTGTTTCGTGTTTGTATTAAAGTTTGTATTTGAGCAACGCGCTGCGAGTGTCCACAATGCAGAAGCCGACGCTGTTGTTGTTGTTGCCTCTGACATGGCTCATACCCACTCAGGGGGGATTGGCCAAGGATTTATTATATTGCTTTTGGACGCTGTTTGATACTTCTTTTTCTTTTAAACTGCGGCACGTGGAATCACCCCTCTGCGTCTCCTGCCACGCGGTGGCGTCTGACGCCAAGTGTGCCTGGTGTTCTTTTTTTTCCTTCTACATCATGAGTGGTACAGAAGGGAGCCACTTTTTCGTGCGCATCTCAAGGGCAGTTTTCAATTTGAAAGCGACTATAAAAGCGTTGCGTGATAGAAAACACGCTCAAGCTGTTCCGAGATCTCGTGCATCCGAGATCCGAGAATCGGTGCATATGAATAGCTCGCTGGCACGAGCATGAAAGAAAAAAAAAGACGGCGTGTGGCTGTGTTGGTTAGCGCAGCAGGCTGTGGAGCGAGGGGTCACTGGTTCGAATCCCCGGTCAGGTGGTTTGGAATTTTTTTCTACTGATTTATTTTTCTTTATGCCTTTTTTATATATACACATACATATACATATCCGGGGCATGACGGCGTCGACAGAAGGCGACGGCGACGGCGAAAATCAGCCGAGAGTGTCCATATAATTGCTATCGCAATAAAATGACCTGCATGTGATGTATGGCATGATTTATATGTCACGCTCGTGGTGCACTCGCGGCCGGTTCGATGTCTGGATGTGCACCAAAATTGGTATTGTTGCGCATGACTGTATGACGAACAGGAAGGACAAGGGGTAACATCAAAATCAAGGCATGTTTTAATGTAGAGCATGACTTACATGCCGCGCTCATGGAGTGCTCACGGTCGGTTGTCTAGGTTGATGTTCACCAAAATTGGTATTGCGTAGGGTGACTGTATGATGAACATAAATGAAGGGTGGAAACACGAAAATCATGACATTTCATGTACAGCCTGATTTACATGACGCGCTCATGGTGTGCTTGCGGTCGGTTGTCTAGCTTTATATTCACCAAAGTTTGTATTGCATGAAGTGACTGCATGACGAAAATAAATGAAGGGTGGAAACACGAAAATCATGACATGCTTTTCATGTATAGCATGACTTACATGCCGCGCTCACGGTGGGCTTGCGGCCGTTTTGCTAGCTCGGTATAGGTATTGCGTGAGGTGACTGCATGACAAACATGAATGAGAGGTGGTAATGCGATGATCATGACATGCATCGTCATGACGATGTAATTTTCAAGGTTGTATTCCAGGGCTCTTTGGAAATAGGGGGATGCCATCATCTTCTGCAACCTTGCGGTAGATGGCCGCGGCGCCCCTCTGCCGGTTTTCGAAGTTTCATGCTGCTCTGTTCCCTTCGTCGTTTCTGGGGTGGCTCTCGCTTCGTTGTACCGCTCATACCTTGCATTTTTATTCTATCCTTCTTTTTTGCTCGTCCCTCCCCTTTTACAGCTCCCCTTACCTACGAGATGATAGTCCTGAGCGTCGTTGCAATCTTGCTTGAAAATAAGGGCTACGCTCTACTGCTTTATGGAATTTTTATTGCGATAGCAATTATACACTCTTAATCTGGTTCCAGATAGGTTCCAGCTAGTAAGCGGAAATTTTTTGCAAAAAAGTTTCGCTTACGTAGGTGCAGCATGCGTCCCAGATAACGCCTCGAGTATCTGGAACAGTGTTTCAGTCATTGGCCACTGGGTCGTGTGTGCTGCAGCGTTCCTAGGATCTAGATACTTGTTCCAGGATCTAGGTACTTATTCAGTACCTATATTCTAGAATGGAATTTATGCCGACCATGGTTAGCGTCACCCATATTTCTGGCATAAGCAAACAGGTATAATATTCAAATGAGACAAGGAAGCATTCAATTTTCTTATATATATATATATATATATATATATATATATATATATATATATATATATATATATATATATATATATATATATATATATATATATATATATATATATGCTGCATACCTGAACGGATGGCTTCGGGGTTATTTTTCAGTATAATATGATAAGAACACTGAGAACTGTTATTTTACTGCATTGTTATGCAGGTATGTTTTCGTGGAACACGCCGGTATTTGTGCTGCACGAAAACACGCTTCCACATGTCTTTATCATATTATACTGAATAATAACTACTGAGTTATCAGTTCAGGTATACGTCAAGACATATAACAAAATTAAATGCTGACTTGTCCGACTTAAGTGTCATATCAGCTTAGTTATGCCAGACATATGGGTGACGTTGACCATGGTCGGCATAAAAAGATGCCTTCAGATGAGCAGGAAGTAAGCCATTCTTACATTCATTGGTAATTTAAATTTTTTAGGTGTATCTGAAAACAGCCGTGCTATCAGAGAGGGCAAAATAGCCCCAATAAAAAAACCTTCAAAGTCATGAAAAGGACCGCAGTAAAGGCTACAGTATTAGAATTTCGCTGTCATGCTTAGGATTCTAAATCACAACAAATCGCTACCCTACACTGCATGTGTTAGGATAAAAGTGATACAGCTGTTGCTATTGCTTTATGTGTCCATGATCTGAAGGCAAAATGCTACTTACAGAACAATATAGCTCAGAAAGCCTGCTGCCTTTCTGGCTGGCAGTAAAGGAAAGAAGGAAAATATTTTGAACAATTTATTCCAGAGAACACTTTCACGCGCATGGTTAGGTGAAGACAAGTACAGTAAATATAGATAATACAAAGCCATCCCAACACACAAACAATAAGCCATAGTGCACAGCAATACGGAATGAAATTTGTGTATCAGTACATTAGGAATAAACTGGAGAACCAGAATAAATGACAAGTGAAACAGGTGTTGACATACAGTATTCAGTTTGATCAGTTATTAGTTACGCACACTTGCGAAGATTCTGTTGTCAACGCAGAAAAACATCTGCAAGAAAGAAAAACTGTCTCTGGACATAAGCTGCTCCTCAAGGTGTTGGAATTAAATTTTGCAAGAGGGTCTTGAATGGTAGGTAGTATGCGCGACTCCAATTTCAAAGAACTATTGGGTTTGGCGTAAATTCAATTCTCTTCACACAGGCCTTTTCGTTTTTTTTTTTGTAATGATCAAAACGCCTTTTGCAGGCCTTTTGATTCAGAAAAATTTCAAACACGTTTGACAACAGTACTCACGACTGTTTTTGAACATCCATGTTCGCCCTTAGGCAGCCGATACAAATTGGACATCATGTCGCCATCACTGCGCGTACGAATATTCGCTTCTAATCAAGGGCCCAAGTTTAAGGTTTCTGGACAGATTTTGTTTTTATATTCTAACCCACTATATCTAGTCTGCACATAAGTTGCCTCAAGAAGTTATGCAGGTCCATCACATTCTACATAGTGTGTCTTCTAGCGTTTAAGTAAAGGAAAAGGGGCCTTACTAGTGGCACAGTTGTATTAAAATACCTGGATGATATGCTTTGACATACTTAGCAACACTACTGAGCCAATATTGCGAAAAATCAGTGCTTACGCAGCTACCTGAGCTGTGGGGCTTATGGTAGTAGCAGTTGGTTCTGTTCCCGGGGCTTAGTTCGAGAGCTGTGTTCTCATGGGGTTTACTTGGCCTTCTGAGGAGCCTTCACCGCAGTGTCTTGACGCCGGGACACTTGTTTGCATGAGCAACATCAAGATCTTCTGGCAATTCTGGGCAGCATTCTATATGTTCAAAAAATGGAAGAAGAAACATTTCAACAATTAAGTGTTAAAAGCAGCAAAGAAAAAAAGGACCTTAACTTTAACAAACCGGCAGATCCCACGCACTGTGGGAATCGATGTAATGCGAAGCAGCCAGGAAGGAGCAAATCATGCTTTACATAATTTGCATGTCATGTTTTACATGTTACGACCTGTCATTTGTGTTCGTCATACATTCACGCCCCCCATATACCAATTTTGGTGTATGTCAAGCTAGTGAACTGGACGCAAGCGCACCATGAGCGTGGCATGTAAATGGCATTGTAGATGACATGCATGCCAAGATTTTCATGTTACCACCTGCCACTTATGTTCGTTATACAGTCATGTCATTCAAAAATTGAAGGACACTTTGTACATTCCAAAGTGTGTTCGGCGAAAGCGTGTGGCCATTCCTCTGATTATGCCATGTCTTTTTTTTCTTTTACACTCTCAGTGGCATAAGCGACAAACCTAATGGGTGCGTGTTTTCTTCTTTTATTTTTTACCGCGAATCGCAGCGAGACGCGAGACTCATCTTCCTCCGTTCGCATGCGTTAGTATTTTCTCGCGCTTTGCGCATCGTGCAAACGCCATTCACGTTCCAGCTCTTAAATTGACGGACCCTTTGTAAATTGGAAAGGGTATTCCGTGAACGCCTGGGTCCATTGAGACGGCGTCCGTCAGAATGATTGCAAACTCTGGGCACAGCGACGCTACGCAGGCATAGCGCGAGCGCTATAGAGTCCGACGCGACCGGCGTCCGTCTGCGCATCCCGGCGGCCACCTGGCTCCGTGCCAGAGCTCGGATGGACGGACGGACGGACATGGACGGATGAACGGACGGACAGACGGATGGATGGACGGACGGACGGACGGACGGACGAACAGACAGACAGACAGACGGACGGACGGACGGACGGACAGACGGACGGACGGACGGACGCCAGACGAAGGTCGGACGGACACCGGACGGACGTGAGCATGAGATATTAAAGGCTTTCGCCTTAAAAATTACACCATCCACCGCTAAAGGGAACCATGTGTAGATGCGAAGCAGCGGGCGCTAACGCTTACACTGGCGGCGGCGTTGACGCTGGTGATCATCGCAGCGTTGCACACACACACACACACACACACACACACACACACACACACACACACACACACACACACACACACACACACACACACACACACACACACACACACACACACACACACACACACACACACACACACACACACACACACACACACACACACACACACACACACACACACACGCACGCACACGCACACGCACACATACACATACACACACACACACACACACAGGCACACACACAGGCACACACACACACAATACCGCGGCGGGTGTCGACGTGAAGCTAACGAATATTTTCGATGTAGAAAGTTTAATGGGAGCCGCCCCATTCCTCTTACCTTTGAACAATTGGTGTGGCACTTTTTCGACACGCGTGGAGAGAGGGACGGTGAAGGGCCTTCTCCCTAATGCACGATCACGTTGCGTGCCATTATCGTAGTGTCCACTAACGAGCCGCTTGTCAATCTCGAAGCCAACGGCTGTAAAAAAAATTTGAAAGCTCTTGTCGGTACCATCACTCCTTGTTTTCGTTATTACGTCAACAGTACAGGACCATTATGTATTCACATAAAAACGTTCAGTACTTGACATACAGAATCTAAATGTGTCGAAAGTGGTGCACTAGAAGTGATTTTCTGTGAGAAATCAGTGCGAGTGCCTTTTCCAGTAATTACACCGCACCACATGACACTGCACCAAACGAGGACACCGAACGACGCAACAAACACCACTCCGAACCCCACTCCCTGTTGTCACAGACGTTAAAATACGGAATCATGAAGTGACTGCGCGTGATGCGAACTAGTTCGTCCCACGCTGGAAAGACTGCCGAGGCTAGCCAGTCAGGCAAGAAATGCTTTTGAATCGTCGATTGTTCTAACATACTCACGCGGCTCATCCGTGGAAGCGAGGCAGGGGCGTAGCCAAGAGGGAGGTTGCGGGTGTTAACCCCCCCCCCCCCCCTAAATGTTTCCATTTTCCTTGTGTGTACTCGCACACATACAAACCCCCCGCACGAACATACATAAAGTGTGGTTGAACCCCCCACACTCCCGAAGAAAATTTCTCGCTACGCCCCTGAAGCGAGCGATGACATTTATTAATATTCCCGTAAAAGGCAGGGTTTACACAGAAAACCTCAGTGAACCGAGCCTACAGCTTAGACCATCAAACTGGTACAGTGTCCTTTTCGTCGCGAGTGTTTGATCATGTGCAAGATTTCTCGGCGAAATTTACATATCAGCTGTACATGGCACACAATTTATGCTGCTGACAGACGCTTGCGTATTCATCCTGCTAGCTAATGCACGCCCAAGCCCCCTTCCTTTGGCTGTGGTCGCATAAACTTTTAAGCCACACAACAAAGACAGAACTCACAGCCTGCGAGAAGAGTGGCGCAGACTGCAAAGGTTCCCGATTTGTCATCCGCCTTGTCGCTAATTCACAAGCAATATAAACGCTCGTCACTCGCCTCTGTGAAGCGAGTGCAGGATTATTAGTCCGAGGCTTCGACGGCGAACTTTATAACGATGGTCTCAGAACCTCCGTAAGCATCCACAAACACGAACAAAGCTTCCGAAAACCACTCACATCCACCAGCGAAGAAAATGGCGCACGCTGTCTTTAGACCTGTAGCCTAGTCAAGCCCTCGTCAGTGCAACTACGTAACCACCGCAACGCTCGTCCAGTGAAGAGAGTGTCGGTGAGCGCACACGGACATGCTTTTTTCTGTTTGCAGGAAGATCCGCTGCAGAGAGACATGGAGGCTCTGTAGTCGTTATTTCACGAAAGCCCGTCCCACGTTTGGCGTGCTTTGTTCCGTTGCAGCACTATAGTTGTTTCGTAATCGAAGAAAGGATTCATGGGAAGGCTCGACCTCCTCTCCGACGCGCACAAGCTGTATAGCTGGAACATGAGATGCAGATACGGCGTCGCTCCTCAGTCGTAAGTGGAACAACCGTCAAAGCACGCAATGTGGTAACCGGAACAAATCGCTGCGTTCGATAACACATGTCGCGTTCCACTTAGCTAAGCAAAAACTAAAGAAAAAACACGGGCGAAACAGCTGTGATCCACGTAACACCTCCGCTTGTTACGGTTAACGTATGTTTACGACTGCTTTATCTGGAACCTATGTAGAACAAGATTAAGAGTGATATGGACAGTCTCGAAGGGTTTTTGCCGTCTACATTGCCGTCGCCGTCACTCGCGTATGAAGTCCAAATTGATAAGTCCCCCAGCGCATCGTACGTTCTACCCGCGGGTAATATCGCGCGAGCGGGAGCGACGATCGCGGCTGAAGCGGAGATCAAACGAGCCGACCCATTTCCGTCGCTCCGAGGCGCATGCGATAAGATCCCCCCCCGCATGTTAAGGGGTATTCACACGAGGGCGAAATCCTCGGGGGGATAAAGGTGGAGCCTAGTGACGTGAACTCGCGAGGAGAAAACCCCCCAAATGTCCCCCGCTCACACGGACGAGGCGAAGGGAGGGGGAGACCAGTGTTACCAGACTACTCTGGCGTATTGTACCGCCTGTTTCACCGGCTGCAGACAACAAAACTACCAGCGCGCCGCCACTCCCTTTCAGAGCAAGTGCAACAATGTGGCCACACACCTGCACCGCCATATCCCCCACCGCGGAGGGATAGTTTGACCTGTCGGGGAAAAGGTCCCCGTCTCCTCCGAAGAGGCGCGGAGAGGTCGCGCCTACTCGCTAATCCGTGACGTCTTTGTCACGTGATCCGCAATCCTCGCTTCTCCTCTGAGGATTTCTCCCTCGTGTGAATACGCCTTTAGAACAGCCGTCGAATGCCCAAGCAAAGAGGAAACGCCCCGCACGTCTTTCGCGAGTGTGCAAAGACGCGACTGGTGGGGGGTCCCTCGAACGACCTTTGATTTTACGAGCGCGGTCGTCGCTGACGCGCACGTTATCTCGCTATCTCAGCAGCCGACCGCGAGCGGCCGGTATACCCTGCTACGTGCTGCGGTCTCAACGCAAAGAGAATGTGTGAAGAGTCCCTGGAGCGCCCGTATTCTCTTAAACCAGTGTTTTGTAGAGTTGCGTGAGACCGGATCCAGAACAGTTAACTGCCAGCTTGAGTTCGTATAACATTACAATTTTTTGCTTAACAAGGCGTGCGTTCGAGCTAGTTGGTACTCCATGATCAACTACTTCTTGCGCAAAAAATTTCAAGACAACGGACAAAACAGAATTTGTTGCTATCGCATTCATTGCTTCACCCTTAGCGGCAAAACTGTGACTTTTTTTACAGACGGCGATTACCAACAGCGATACGCACCACCACTGGACATGACGTTAATACTAACCCCCCTTAAAACTAACACACCAAGTATCAGGCGCATAGCCAGAAATTTTTTTTGGATCAGGGGGGGGGGGGGGCTCAACCATACTTTATGTATGTTCGTGCATGCGTTTGTACGTGTGCGTGTATATATAGACAAGCAAAACTGAAAAATTTCGGGGGGGGGGGGTTGAACTCCCCTCCCCCCCCCCCGGCCACGCCACTGCCAAGGATGACAAGGCGCCTTTGACTAAGATAGGTCCTCCCTATCGCAACATCTGTCAGCCTGTCTGAGGCACATCCTTTGTTCGTTCTGCTTATCCCACAGTAGTGGTTTGAGTATTACTTGCTGCTGTTGTGCTAAATTTCACCCCCCTCAGTTTATTTTAAAAAAAATTCTTTCGCTTGCAACATCTCGAAAATTTTTTTCAAATTGGAATATTTCCCCCCTAACATTACGTATACCTGCACTTGTAACGTATGCATCAGCTTTCTGGCTTCACCGTTATGGCTCCAGCAGAACGAAGGTGATTGCATCGTCTTCACCCCGAGAGTCTATGCCATTGTTGTCGACACATTGTATTTGCCACAGTAGACCTATCCGTTATAATCACATTTTGCAATGAGAGCAAGCAAGAATGCGATATAGTACTGTTGTCGTGCAGCAAATAGCCCTGGCAAACTTTTTTTTTTGGCTAAATACGAACGCCGTACCCGCTGTCGCTCCAAAAGAAAAAAAAAGTGTTGACCTACTTTCCCCTCGTCGTAGGATTATATAAGGCTCTCTCAATAAGGAATACGACTGCGCGGAGACTTCCATACTAAAAGCATCATGCTAAAGGAGGCTTATACCGCACTCATTTTTACCACCCTAATGAGTATTTATGATGCCAGGTTTTTCCCCGATTTACCTTTCAACCGCTATAATATTACACAGGTAGGTTCATTTCCTTCATTCTTTTAAAAATAAACCAGGGAACTTACTTCACAAAAGCTTTCTATAAAACAATTGAAGTAATTTCATGAATAATTAATCAATCAAGTACTGGGCCCGAAAATGAGGGAATATTTCAATCTTATAGGAGGCAAAACAATGAGCTTGAGTGATTAAGACCGTTTCACCTATACAATATTTTGTTGTATTGAAGAAATATCGAAGTGACCATGCACATTTGGGCACAATTCATCGTTGATAGCTGTTTACAACCGAATGCAAACATAATGGTGTCGAGAGATATGTGGTATGCACTTTTGAAGGGCTGTAGATTATTAACGACCTATTGTGGTCCTTTAATCATGAGACAGTGTTGTGTACACCAGCAGTGTTGAGTTCTGCCTTCGTTAGAAAGAGGCCAGCACGAAAATCATCCGAACCTGATACCGCGCTCTCAGTTGCTGAATGCTGCAGGCACGGAGCCCCAACTGTGAGTGATCTAAAAAATCTAACTCTGACGTTTGATGTCACGATGCTTGACAGTGCAATATGAGGACCACCGTAGAGAACATTTTCTGAATAAGTTTATTTATGTGGCAATCGTAAGGTTGCATCTGAAGTACCATAGGCCGGTGTCTATGCATTTTATTTGCATTGGCATTGCGAAATCACGACGAAAAGTCGAACGCACGACCTCGTCCTTTGAAGCGCAACACCACTGTCACTGAGCCCCATCGGCAGATACGGTGTAATATACGGGCTTTAAAGTAATACGTACTTGGGATTCCGTGAGAAGCAGGGGCGTAGCCAGGGGGGGGGGGGGGGGGGGGCTTATGAAACTGCACCCCCCTCCCCCCCCCCCCCCCCCCGAAAGTTTTTCGTACTGTCATGTATTGCCGACCAAAACAACTATCTGCGCCGGAAATCATCCCGGATTTTTTCTAGAATTCCTTTTTCGCAGTCCAAAAGACACATTAGTACGAACATTGCTGACTCCTGGCGGCCCTGTATCTGTCTGTGCAGCGCATCATACCGCCAGAAATACCCTGAAAACAGAAGCGTAATGCCATAGACTGCCATTTTGCTACGTATTGACACGCTGTTTAAGCATTTGCCTAAGATGACTCGAAGGCGAAAGCCAGGCTTTCTTTCTCTCTCTCTCTCTGTCGAAATTATTGATCACCCCACTTATCGGGGCTCCGCTCTCTCACGCTGAGCGGTGCTACCGAGAAAGAGTAACTATTGTTGACCAGCCGAACGCTCGGGATGAAGCTATAGAGACGCTACTCGCAATACACCGCTGCGGCGGGGGCGTCTTGAACACGAAAGGATTACATCTTGCTAGCACAGGGCCCAAATGGAGAGTGGTTACCTCTGACGGCTTACCGCCGACATTTCGCTCTCTTGCATCTGTACAAGAAGTCATTTTGGACAGAGACGACTGCTTTTTTTTTTTTATTATTATTAAAATGATGAAAGTCCGCGTACCACGCGGACTGGGAACAAAGACGTCACTCCATTCCCATGAGGAAATCGCAGGTGTACGATGCAAACGACGTCACTTTTGACGATGGAGACAAGAGGAACTCAGCCGTCACTCTCGCCTTTGATTAAAAGGGGGCCCAACAAATATGCTTTGGGGTGGAGCTAGGAGACTACGAAGTGTGCGTGATTGGACGCATATTAAGGGCCCTACTTCCCCAAGTAGAAAATCGGGGGAGATGACCACAGGACATCGTTCTGCAAAGCGGCCTAGTCTATAGCCAGATCATATATATAAAGCATAAGACAGTCGTCATGGTTTCGCCATCAGACCACAGTTCGAGGCACAATCATTGTTAGAAGGAAGCAATTTCCGCAAAGCCGTGTGGCCAGTATATTATAGTCTCCTTAGCAGCTTCATTGATCTGGATTCGCCTTTCTGACGGAAAAAAGAATAGGGTGTGTTCTCATGGATGATTTCTGTAATGTCCGCTCACCAGCGACGCTAGATGCATTACAGCAACTTCAATATCAGAGTGGTCAGTTAAGAAGTGAATCAAGGGTACGCTCCCCCCTCCTTTCCTTATCCACTGGGGTGATGCACCCCCCCCCCCCCCCTTTTCGGCATACCCTAGCAGCCCCAATTACTATATGTATTTTGTTCTAGAAAATATGGTACAGTGCTGGAACGAACCATACGTCAACACGGTTCGAAATGTTTACGGCAAAAACGACGAAATTTTCTGTACCTTCTTTATTGAGCAGTTACTTTCACATCTGCCTAGGGCTCCCCCCCCTCTCCCCATTTTATTCCTGGCAAATGGGGAACCAACGTGTCCCGAGCTGTCACCCGACGTCTTCAGCGCTAAGTCGTCGACGGGGAACGACAAGTGTGTAGGTTATTGGTCGTTCAGTACGCAAGAAGACGCAGTAAATGGGTCGGAGTGGGGGGAAAAAAAACGAGATGTACTGCACGGCAATGCACGCAATAATACAAACAATGATAAAGAAAAAAAATCGTCAAGCGCATATATAATTATGATTGATCCGTGGTTACGGGAGAATGCAAGTAGTGAGAAATTAACAATGGATTCAATAATACGAAAGCCCGCGAAGTGAAATTCTCAAATAGTTCAAGATCATGCTGTTATAACAGCGGCTAACTATAAAAAAAAACTTCATAAGCAAACAAAAGCTCGCACACACTGACCGGGTAACGTTGATAAGTGCCAGGAGACAAGAAGTCGAGCCGTCACGCAGAGCGCCGGAGAGTCTGCTTGCGTTGGATAGCGCTCTTTGAGAGTCTAGTTATGCGGGAAACTCACACGACGGAGCTCATATTTGCGACCTCAGCGTAGCTGGCATCCGCCGCCCGCCAGGAGTACCGAGAAAATGAGAGCTCGCACAACACGTCGACGTGCTCTGCGTATTCTGAAGCGAAACTCTGAATTCCTGTACTTTCCCTCTCTGCGCTAGCTCATTAATTGGTTTCTTGCGTATGAGTTTCGGCCGTTCCTTCCTCAAGTCTTGACGAATTCGAGACCTTACCATTCTATGGTCACTGTATCGGACCTTGCCAACTACTTCCACATCCTGTAAAATGCCCGGGTGGACGCAGTAGGAAGTCTATTTCATTTTTAGTTTCGCCACTAGGACTCCTCCACGTCCACTTACGGTTAGCCCATTTTCTGTAGAAGGTATTCAAGGTCCTTAAATTATTGCCATCTGCGAACTCTACTAGTAATTCTCCTCTGGCATTTACAGAATCGATGCCATATTTTCCCGCCGCATGGTCTCCAGCCTCCTTCTTGCCTACCCTGACATTAAAGTCAATTATCAGTACAGTATACTGTGCCTTTACTTTACTCATTGCTGATTCTACGTCTTCGTAGAAGCATTCAACCAAATGATCATCATGGCCGAATGTAGGTGCGTAGGCCTGTACCACCTTCATCTTGTACCTTTTATTAAGTTTAATTACGATACTTGCCACCCTCTGACTAATGCTTAGTATTCCTCCATCTTGCCAGCTATGTTGCCAGTCACGCAGGCACTGCGGAATCAGGGCATCGACGAAGCTTATGTAAACACACTGCAAGAAAGCTGCAGCAGATCCACAGCCACTATAGTCCTACATAAAGAAAGCGACAGAATCCTAATAAAGAAGGGTGTAAGGCCGGGAGACACGATCTCTCCAAGGCTATTCACCGCGTGTTTACAGGAGGTATTCAGGGCCCTAGGTAGGGAAGAGTTAAAGATAAGAGTTTAATGGAGAGTATCTAAGTAACCTGAGATTCGCTGATGACATTGCATTGATGAGTAACTCAGCGCATATAGTTTCCTATAAATACACTAGAGGGGAACTCTGGCGCTAGTGTCTATGGGAGCTGCAACG
The DNA here is from genome assembly GCA_030522465.1 of Rhipicephalus appendiculatus. NCBI lineage: Eukaryota > Metazoa > Arthropoda > Arachnida > Ixodida > Ixodidae > Rhipicephalus > Rhipicephalus appendiculatus. Next base: position 78,328 of record JALIZH010024110.1, read on the forward strand.
CACAGCGCTTCAGCCATCATGGGAATGATGGGTAGTACACAAATTTGTCTAATTTTCGTTCTTACGGCTCCGTTTGGCTTCGCGTGGCCTGGATCCGCTTTGTTGCGAGACGAAGTTCAGCAAAGGTTTAGCAGTTACGCTTCACCACCTTGACCTTATTAGGCTCACCGATTCAAATCGGGTGACGAAGTTCACAACGGTCCGTTCTTTCATTCGAAACAAAACCAAAACACAGCAATAAACGAAGTGAGTTCGAAGCCGCAAGCACGGAGACTAGGCAAATTTGTGTACTACCCATCATTCCCATGGTGGCTGAACGATCGCAGCGCCAGTGTCCCCTCTAGTTAATTTTAGGAAACTCTATGACTCAGCGGACGAATTACAACTCATGATTACTGAACTGGACCCGGAAAGCAGAAGAGTAGCTCTGAAAATTAATATACATAAAACTAAGGTAGTGTGCGGCAGTCTCGGCAGAGAACAGCGCTTTGCGATAGGTGGTGACACGTCTACTTAAGACAGGTAGTAACTGCGGAGCCGAACCATGAGAGTGAAATAACTAGAAGAATAAGGATGAGATGGAGCACATTCGGCAAGCATTCTCAAATCATGAATGGCAGTCTACCACTTTCCCTCAAGAGGAAGGTATATAACAGCTGTATCTTACCGGTATATACTTACCTACGGAGCAGAAACCTGGAGACTTACAAAGAGGGTTCAACTGAAATTGAGGACGTCGCAGTGAGCGATGGAAAGGAAAATGATAGATGTAACTTTAAGAGACAGGAAGAGAGCAGAGTGGGTCAGGGAATAAACGGGGGTTAAGGACATCATAGTTGAAATCAAGCAGAAGAAATGGACATGGGCTGGGCACGTAGCGCGTAGGCGGGATAACCGCTGGTCATTAAGGGTAACTGACTGGATTCCAAGAGAAGGTAAACGCGTGAGATGGAGACAGAAAATTAGGTGGGCAGATGAGATGAAGAAATTTGCAGGCATAACGTGGCAGCAGAAGGCGCAGGACCGGGTTGATTGGCGGAACACGGGGGAGGCCTTTGCCCTGCAGTGGGCGTAGTCAGGCTAATGATGATGATGATGATTTCTTAGCTAATCTAAGACACTTTGAACGTTTATGTCTTCATATCTATGTTGCCACCTACGTCTGGGTGCTCTTGTGACCGCCTCCTTAAGTTGGTGTAGCCCAAAATTCATTCGTACGGGAAGGTAAGAGGGCTTGACAAACCTGACTGCCTTTCCATGACATGAATAAATGGAGCATCATGTCGCGTACGTCTTCACACATTTTCCTCCAGACACGTGTGGCATATAACCGTATACCACGGACCGCGGTATGTGGGTATGCGCCATGAGCGAGAAACCACGTGCCGCGGCGGTCCGGGTGGTTCCGGAGGCGGGTTCGCGGAGAGCTTCAGGGATCCACTAGGCACCTTTCACGAAGTTGCTTCTCACTATCAATTGACACGGCAGAGGTACCCCTCCCGCATTCCAAGCCCCCTAGACCTCAGTCGTCGGCTATTCGGATGCTGCAGGCAGGTTGGTTCCCGTCGCGTAGCACGTTCAGTCACTTTGCTGAAGTCATAAACCCAGGATTCCCTATGGGGCGTATAATTGCAACTTGCTCACATGATCTGCCAGTGCCCGGCGTTGCGTAGCGTAAAGTTCAGCATGGAACCGGATTGGGAGAGGGTTCTTAAACGCTGCGAGCTCTCAGTCCCACTCTGGGCAGTCCAGGTGGCCTGCGAAAGGGTGGAGGGCCATGGTCATCCAGTACCGGCGTGGGCGCGGCCAGCAACTGCGGCGGGCGGCCCTTCGCGGGGTGTCTGATCGGGGTATCGAGGACCAAGTAAAGTTTATTTCACCTTCACAAGTGATTGACGCTTTATACCTACCCAGGAGCAGACACTGGTAACTTAAATGCGAGAGCGTTAAGAAAAACCAAAATCGTCAACGTTGCCCGGCGAATGCAAAGAATAAAAATCAGGATCTCGGAGGAGTCGATCCCAAGCGTTCTGCGTGGCGGTAAAGCATTCTACCACAGAGCCACGCTGGTCTTGAAAGTGCCTTGGAAAAAGATCCTCTGCAGGCGTAACGTCTGTGCAACGGCAATTGTCGTTGCAGTGCTGGCTATCTAATTTTATAACAAAGCAATAAACATTCCATATGTGCTCCTATGATACAGGCGTTATGTCGGGTTATCGACACTTGTGGTTCCAGACTTTTCTCCATTTTATAGCCGTCCAATGCACATCGCATTCTTAATCCTACGATTCGTCAAGTTATATTCAAGCGTTGCTTGACCCCGGAGAAATACACTAACGAAATTTACGTATGGTATTCACATCATCGCACCGTAAAGTGCACTTCGTTTTGATAATACTAACGTTTGTGTTTTAACGTAAGTGCTGACGTTATGTTAGACCTTAAGTTACATTTTAAACGCCAGTGTAGTCGAAGTTCCTAGTAAGCCCACGACAGAGGTCGGCGAACTCACTCATGAGTCGACTCACTCGGACTCACTCAGACTCAGATCGAGCCGTGAGTCTGAGTGAGTCCAGGGTGACTAATATTTTGGTGAGTTTGAGTCCGAGTGAATCCGGTTGAAGAAAATTTTCGTGAGTGTGAGTCCGGGTGAGTCCGGCTCAGAAAAAGTTTGGTGAGTCTTAGTCCGAGTGAGCTCTAAGCGCAAAATATATTTCATGAGTGAGTCTGAGTGAGCTCCACAAGTTTTGCCAACCTATGGCCCAGGATGTACACACAATTACTACACTTAAAAAAAAAACGTCGATCCACCTCGTAACGCTTGGCTCAAAGCCAAAAAATGCAGCATAGACAATTACTCGCCTACTGCTTCGCATGAAGTCGATTCACACAAGGCGTGGGATCTGGCGAATTATTTAGCCCTCTCCTCTGCGGGTGGGGCTTCGGTGACTATATATTTGCGTATCACCTTGATAGCGAAGCTGGCTGTTTGCTTGAATAAGAGAGCCACTGCGAAGGCTCGCGCGGCCGTCGTGAAATCGGTGTGGATCTTGGTATGTGCTTTGCTGCTTTGGAAGGCTAGTGCTATGTCTAGCTGTTCAGCTTCGTGGGTGTGCCTGGTTTTCACGGAGGCGGCGTTTGGGGGGCCTGCCTTCCCCGTAGTACGCAGGACGGCAGGCCAACATCATGGAAGTGTCGGACATGGAAGCTCTTCACGAAATCTTGCAAATTATGAGCATTTCTGACCAATACGAATGCGTAATGCCGGCGCAGGAAACAAATGTAGCACGATGACACTCTGTATTATGATTTTTTTTAATGTCGTGAAAGTGCCATAAAAGCTCGCTGCAGGACATGATGTAAAGCGCCACGGATAACTGCACAGATCAGAAGTATTGAAAATATGATCCCAAAGATGCATTCCCGTTGTAGCATGATGAGACATGTCATGCTGACGCCACCTGAAATTGGTGTTCAAGGAACGGCCACTACTTGCAATAAAATTTCACGCCAACGCATCGCTTACACAATTCCCTGAGGATATTCTCCATAGATTTTTACAGCGAAGCTGTATATAAATTGGAGGCGGAAAAAAAATGTTAACCGACGATTATGATACTGTCCATAGCCAATTCTGAGCGCAGCTGTTCAGGTGTTTTGATCTTGCGATAAGTTGAGGCGCGACTGACTCGCCAACCGGAAGATCGCTGAAGGCAGCGCGTGGGCGCGTTCCAAAACAGCCGCCGAAGACAGGCCGCCGTTCATGCAGCGCTTTATTTCCATTTATGGCATCGGTGAACCCCCTCGCCGCGTACCTTAGTGATGACGTCATCAGCGTCCGCACGACGGCGCGCCCTAACGTGGCGCGTGGGTGGCTGCCGCGGAACCTCTCGCCTTACCGCTGTCGTTCCCTCCTCTTTGTGCTGTACTCGCTATTGCCATCTTTCATACTCCGCTGAGCTCCGCGTTTACTCTCTTTCGTCCTCATTCGCTCTACCGGTTACAAAGAAGCCGATGCCGCTCAAGGCCGGAACGGGCGCCTGAGAGCTGCGATCTAAAACTTGTTTGTTATGGGTGAGCTTGTGCCCGGAAAACTAGATGCAAAATATGAGTCCCCTAGAGATTTCCACACACAAAATGTCCCTTTGAAGAACGCATATCTTCTCCCAAGGCTCGCACGTCGATCCACTTTCTCGTGTCGGTGCACGAGAGGCCTTCGTTGCGCTATCACAAGAAGCGTGAGCTGGCAGGATGCATTGCAGACGCTAACACAGCGCTCACTCGCTCTTATTGAGGAAAACTCCTTGGGCAGGGGCAGTCGCTCTTTCGCTCTTTTTCGTCCTCGTGGGCTCTAACGCCACTCACCGTAGGTATGGGCGCATAAGAGTCGCGCTCACAAGTGAGGCGGTCTGTGCGTAGAAACTATAAGTAGTGCGTAGAAACTATAATGAAGAAGCAATGCTAGCACACGCTACTTCGAAGTGTCTCCGCCCTTGCACTAGTTTCTGTTCAGGTTTTGTCAGCTTGTGTAGCTAGGGACGATGGCCGTTGCAGCATGTAAACTCACGTAGGTGTTATTAGTACTTTTAATGTAACGTCCCGAAATGCAAAGTTTTAAGCACGCATGTAGAGGCAAAGAAATCAAAAGCTACAACTGAAGATGCTACGACAGGTCTCAGCTTGTGTGCATTTTTTAAAAACCTCCTTGGTCGCACGTGTTAGCTTCGCTGGTTAGCCATCTGTACGGAGTGTTTAGGCGGTGAATTCTTAGAGTGGAGCTGTCGAAGTGGAGCTTGATCCGTAGAATCTATATCGTTCGCAGCATAGAGAAGCGGGTATGTGCCACAGAAATTGGGCAAACATCACTACTGATTTGAGGTCGCTAAAAGGAAGCTGTCTATAATTAGCCTAGCGGGTATGTGCAAAGCAGTTCCTAGCGTATAATAACGTTGTGTGAGGAAAGGACACAAAAGTGTTCTGTGTTAGGAGTGATTTGCTAACACAAGGGACTTAAAAGCGTCAAAAAAGTGGAAACGGAAACTGAAGAAGACGAGCGGAGGGCAGGTGGCACGAAGGCGGCAACAAAACAACGAAAGAAGAGAACAAAAAAAGAAGGAACGGCCTAGTCTTCGAATTACGTTTTAGATTTTCAACTACGCATTCTTGGGCAATCCGCCAGAATGGGTACGTGCGAAAGAGTAGAAGGCAAAAACAAACAAACAAACAAACAAACAAACAAACAAACAAACAAACAAACGAACAAACAAACAAACAAACGAGAGAACGTGGGGGAAAAGCTCGCGGCGGGAAGCCACGAAGGCAGTGGAAGTGGTGCGCAGCTCGAAAAGACGAGCTTCTGCCGGCGTTCCTGATGCGGGCGTTGAGCCAGAACGTGCCTGCCAGGTCCAGTTCCGGTGGCCTGTCCCAGGCCCAAGGATGAGGCCTGCTGAGCGGCTCCTGCCAGGGTGCAGTAGCAGGGGGGAAGGTTCGTGGACGTGGCCTATCCATAGCTGCCTTCGTGGGTCGTGGCCTGACCCTGGTCCTCGGGAGTTGCGGCCCGTCGTGCTGGGTTGGCCTCGACGTGCTACTCAACGGCGCCGTACAAGGTAGCGCATCCGTGTGCCGACGACCGTTCCAGCCGCCCAACCACGCCACTTCTTCCCTCGCTCACGTCGACCAACACATCATGCCGGAAGGACAGTGATCCCTACCATTCGGGAACTATACGCGCTCGACACTTTCGTGTTGTAGCGTAGCCGGACTCTCCATATATTACTCAGAACTGACTCCCGCGTATCTCGCGTGACGCGTGGCGTTTAGTGTTTTTAACACGAAAGTGTTTTATGCCGGGGTCCACCAAGATTTCAGTGACGTATTTCCGTCACAGAAATGACGTCGAAAAAATACGCATGATCATAAGACAAAGAAAAAAGTTCCGTCACGGGAGTCGAACCTACGACCTCTAGGTCCGCGACAAGAGATGCCGGGCACGATATCCACTGCGCCACGGTCACATGCTCCGTAGGCGTTAAAGAAAAGCCTTTTATATCTGCCACTGTCCTCTCACAGTGCTCTTGCTCAAGTGAAGTAATGCGTTATAACCGTGAGATGCACGATTAGTTCCTTCAAAGCGTCGTTTCTACGCGTCCGTCCCATTCGGCGCGTTTCGAATAGGAAAAGTGCAATTTTGTGAACGCATTACCGCACTGCCGGGTGGCGACCTTACCCCTAGCATCGGCCTCGATCAGAGCTTCCGTCTATATGAAAAATTGCTCTGCAACGCGCGAGCGCGTTGCGTGGCTGTAGCTCCGCGTTCCCACCTTAAGCTCGCCCCGCGAAAAACCGCAGCCAGCCAACGGGGAAGACTCGACGCGCGTTGCGTTTCCCTGTGGTCGGACAGCATTGTTCAATAACTCTAACATGCCGCGAGTAGGCGACCTTAGCCCAAGTTCGGCGTCCAATAGCGACGCTGTTCAGGCTGTCGCACCGCTTTCTCTAATTCCGCTTTCACCGTACAGCTACCACAAGCATCTATGACCACAAGGGTCCGTTTAATCGTTGATCATGGACGTTAGTCGTTTGGATACAGATGTGCCGCCAAGCGTCAACGTGCATGTATCCACGTTAAACGCTGCTATAACTGTCTCACGTTGTGCAAGCTATCTTATGTCAATGTACAGTAAACATTCAACTACTTCTGTAAGGAGACGTTTCACTTTCGTGTTATACCGATTCCTATGACGGAGGGATCAACTACGTTTTTTTATATAGTTTCCTGTATAACTTTTCTCTCTTCTCTTGTGTGCAACATAAAGTTTTCTTTTTCATCGCAATCGTTCATGTGAATCATTTCTCGTCCGTTATCACCAAACATAGTGACGAACGTCCTCAGCCATTGCACTCATACGATACAACGCGTCCCGCCCATGGAGGGAAAGGGGAGGGGAAGGGTAAATCATAGACTAGGCACGTATGGTATAGTGCACGTATGGTATAGTATGGTACAGGGTGGAAAAGGGGTAGTCATGGTGAGGAGTGGTGTGAGAGTGAGGAGGTGGAGGGAAAGAATGAGGGAGGATGTACCATAGTAAAGCGGAGGTGAGTTGAGGAGCGACGTGAGTTGGAGGTTGGATGCATGCAGGTGATCAAGCGGAAAGAAGGAGGGTGTGAGCAGAGATGAGGAGAAGCGGCACAGGTGGTAGGGCGGAGTCGAGCATTGGAGACGACACTGTGCAGCTGCACCGATCGCAGCTAGCGTGACGTTAGTGATGACGTCATCAGCTTTCGTGACGTTAAGGGAATGAAGCTGGCCCCTTTGCTCTGCTGTACATTGGTGTTTACGACGTTAGGTCGGTTAAAGCTACGCGTACCTTTTTTATTCCCCTGTCCCAATCTCCGATAAATAACTAACCAGACACGTTTCTGGTGACGCTACCTGCCTTCTGCCTTGCTCTTTCCAGCCTCGCTTGTATCTCCGCCACTGACTTCTCCTCGGCCGGCGGCCAAATCATTCAAGATTTACCGCAATTCACCTCTTCCGCATCTTTCCAAAATCACGACATGATTATGACGGACGCCGTAATGGAAGGCTCCGGAAACTTTGACCACCTGGTGTTCTTTAATGTTCACTGACATCGCACAGTACACGAGCCTCTAGCATTTCGCCTCCACCGTAATGCGACCGCTGAGGCCGGGATTGAACCCGCGACCTTCGGGTAAGCAACCGAGCACCGTAACCGCTACACCAACACGGCGGACATTCCCCCCTTGAAGTTTGGTCGCGCCACTGATAGATAGCCGTCGACGTTATCGGACCTGCGAACTTGTTCCATTGCCCTTTTTGCTACTTCAGCTGCTCAATCGCACCTTGAAAGCAAAGACTGAAGGGTGACCACCGAATTACTTAAATGTATTGCACCGCTGTTGTATTATGTAAAGGTGCCCATTGTGGCAACGTTGTCTTACTGTTAAAGTCATGGTAAATAAATATAAATCCCGGCAAAGTTTCTTTTTGTCCGTTCTCGCTGCCGTTTCAACATGGTAAGCTGCGCTTTATGCTACCTGTAAGCGAATAACACATTCATTAAAAATGATTTTTAATGTCAAATCTTCCGTGTTCTACAAATGTTTCAGTTGATGCAGACATCAATGGAAATATGGACGTATGAAACCACTCGACACACAAGCTTAGATTGCTTTGTGGATCGGGTGTCTGAAATAACACCAGACACCGTGCGCTTCAACAGATCTTATAGGAGCAACGGAAACTGGTAAAGTTTACTCGCCAAATCACGAAGTAACTTAGTTTCACTATACTTACCTTTCTCCACCGAATAGGAGCGAGCATCTCATGGAAGGATTGCTTAAAGTAGGAGACCCAAGTATGATGTTTGTTCGCCCAAAAGGTACGTAATGGATAGTCACAAGCTTCATTGCTCAGCGTATTTCTTGTTTTCGCGTTAACCTGTTAGTGTCGGGAATGAAAAATGAGCCATTATGGAAGACTTAGCAGCTTAATAACCTCGTTCCACCTGTAACAGGGGCCCCAACCAGAGCTGTGCACCGCCGCGCCGCGCCGCCGCCGCCTGTTTTTGCTCATGCCGCTCGCGCCGCCACCGAAGTTCCGAGAGTGACCACGCCGCCGCCGCCGCCACGCAATAATTGCGGTGCGCCGCCGTTAGTCTTTTAGTTTTTTTACCCGAACGGGGAATCTGGACATAAAATACATCGCTTCACCGGGGGAGCTCTTCTGGATGAGTCCATGTAATGGACTCTCCATTTCAGCCGCCGCTGATTGGCGAGAGCACGGCCAGCAGCGCGCCATCTCTTTACGGCTCTTCCTCTTCAACGTCATTTTGAGGTCACGAAGTTTTCACAAATCTCGACTCAAATTAGAGGAACGGAATGCGCTTAAACTACAGAGGGGAAAAAAGTCACAGTTTCGCCACAAGGCGAAGCAATGATTGCGATAGCAACAAATTGGAATGTCAAGCGACGAATGGCAAGCAGGTCGAAACGTGCAGCGCGCTGCTCACGCACACATGACGCACGAAAACAACACGCACAGGACGAGAGCGAACTAAAAACATTCACAGCTCGACACTTAACGCGCTGCTCTAACAAAAACGACGCACGAAACGTATTCACAGGTACAGACGAGGGCGAACTAACAAGAGTCACAGTTGTTACTTCGCTGTGTTTGAAAAGCGTGCTCTTTTCGCAAACGGGGGGGGGACTGCAGCGAGCGATATGACCTTCGCGCGCCCGGTAACTACAACGCTATCGTTACGCCTAAGCCCCATTCACCGCCACCGCGAGATAAGCGCGCGCGCGCACGGGCATCTACCCCCCCCCCCCCCTTTGGGTAAAGTGCGCGCCGGAGAGCGCGCGTCGTGACGAACAGGGCAGCTAAGCACCGCCGAGCGCGGCCTTTGCGCCATCTCGCTGGTAATGCCGAAAACACGCTGAAAACTCGCTGTATATAAATAGCTCGCCGTTTGACCGTTGAAGGACGTTCGCCTTCGTGGCTGAATGGTTAGCGTCGTGCGCTGCAGAGCGAGAGGTCCCTGGTTCGATGCCACGCGTCGGAAACATTTTTCAGAATTATTTTTCTTTGAGGTTTTTATAAATACATAGATGCATACACATATACGGGACGTGACGCCGACGCCAACGCCGACGGCGAAAACCAGCCGAGAGTGTCCATATAATTGCTATCGCAATAAAAACTTCCCCATCTCCCGCTAAAGGGAACCATGTATGTATGCGAAGCAGCGGGGTGATGGCTGGCTTGAGCGGGAGAAACGTCGCCGCTCCCGATTCTTGCCAGCGGCCCGGTCGCTCATCGCGGCGCTGCGCAGGAGAGAGAATGAGCTGCGCGCGCTCCGTCATTTTCATACCGCGGAACTACCGTGGCGCCCCCCAGCGGAGTATGCAGCTGTCGTACCACCTGTCGTGTGCGCCTCTCCGCAGAGTGCAGCATTCCTAGAGGAGAGAAAGGGAGGAGTGTAGGAGAGAGAGGGGACGCGCATGCGCTGTTGGACGCGGGAAGGATGGACGGACGAAGCTCCCGCAAGCACATGCAATCAAGATGAAGGAATGGAGTCAACGGGACGCGGGCGCCGCTCCGTAGAGTAGAGGATTTCTAGAGTAGAGGACTTCTAGAGGAGAGAAAGCTGGGGAGCGTAGGAGAGGAGAGAGAGGGGGGGTAGGACGTGGGACGGAGGAACGGACAAAGCCCCCCGCAAGCACATGCAAGCAAGATCAAGGAATGGAGTCAACGGGTCGCGGGCGCCGCACCGTCGAGTAGAGGATTCCTAGAGGAGAGAAAGCTGGGGAGCGTAGAAGAGGAGAGAGAGGGGGGTGTGAGACACGGGAAGGAGGGACGAACAAAGCCCCCGCAAGCACATGCAAGCAAGATCAAGGAATGGAGTCAACGTGGGCGACAGACACCACCGGTAGAGCGCGTTATTCTTTGCATAAAACCTACTACATACAACATATGAGTACAGTATAGTTATGAGTAGGCATTCTTTAAAAATAAGCTTATACCATTTTTACAAAAACATTTCTGGAGACCCCTCCAGTTTTCAATTGTCAGGTCTACATTCAAGAAATGGCCTTTTCACTATCGATAAAGTGCACTTTTTTTTTTATCGAAGTGCCAAAGAGAGAAGCTTGCATAATTAAAATATCCTAATTTATATTCAGCCGAAACGCTCAGAAATATCGTTTCCATACCTAGTTTTTGTATAAATGAATTTTGTTTCATTAAGTAGTTCACCTGATCTCGTAGATTTTGAGGTTAAAAGGGTCCTGAATCGCTTTTCTAAATATTTATTGAGTCACCTTGGTGGGAGAGTTAATTGTTTCACGAATCGGTCACCGCATAAACTTCCGAAAACATCAAGAACGAGCCCATGGTTACAGATGTCGTACGCTTTAAGCGCTTTATCTCTGTTTTCGTCCTGATGAGCACGCTGAAGGCTACACAGGGAGGTGGCGTGGAGGATGACCAAGAGAGACGGAATGTGCGACAGCGCGCGTCATAACTTTGAGCCCGCGTCATGAAATGTTATCAGCTGCTCTACGAGCCTTCAAGATGTGGCAGCTTTACAAGTCACCAATCGTTAGGTTTGTGGCACGCAACGCAGCTAGGGCAAATCATGGTGCACCTGAGAAAAAAATCACGGCCAGTTCCAAGCCTATGCAACGTCAGTAAAGCGCGGACCTGGCAAACAAGCGCCAACACCTGACCAACGCCGATTGAGTTCTTTCTCCATATTCTTCTTTCTTCCTGTCATCTTTCTTTCATTCTTTCCGTCTTTCTACATCTTCCTCCTCATCCTTCTTTCATCTTTCTTTCTTTACCTCTTTCTATATTGCCCTCTCTCTCTCCTTTTCCCTCTTCCTAACCTTGACATCACTACTACTCAACCTCGCTTCTCTTTCCTACCCCTTCCTATGCTATACTATACAGCACATGACTGCTATGGTTTAGCCTATCGCCTCCTTTTACTTTTCCACACCCTCCTGTTACCCTTACATCAGTCATACTCGCCGTCACTTCCCTTTCCCATTTCATTGCTAAAATATACTATTACAATACTACATCATGCTTTACCCTCTCCCTCATGCTTTCCTTCGTCTTCATCTTCACATGGCTCCTCCCACCCTCCCTTAGCTTTTCCTCCCCTTGCTATATCATACTATGCATGGCTATGCTTTGCTAATAGATAAACTATGCTATGCCATGCTCTACACCCCCCCCCCCCGTTCTTTCCTCCTTACCTTCACATCACTCCCTACACTCACTTGCCTTTCTCACATTGATATACTATGCTATGCATGGCTATGCTTGGAGCAGCCGAGTTTTCCGAAACGACGGCCAGCACAAGCTCAAGCTTAAAATGCACCGCTCATAAAAGAAACCTCGACATAAACAGCGCCGCACAGCTAACATCAACACGGAGGATTTTGTAAGCATAGGCAGACGATGGTTCGTGTCCACCGTAGAGCTGTGCGCCGCCGCGCCGCGCCGCCGCCGCTGCCTGTTTTTGCTCACGCCGATCGCGCCGCCGCCGAAATTTTCAGAGTGACCGCGCCGCCGCCGCCGCCGCGCAATATCTTCGGCGCGCCGCCGGTAGCCTTTCGTTTTAACCCGAACGGGGAACCGGGGCATAAAATACATCACTTCACTTGGCAAGCTTTTCTCGATGTGTCGGTGTAATGGACTCTCCATTCAGCCGCCGCTGATTGGAGGAAGCTTGGCCAGCAGCGTGCCCCCTCTTTCCGATTCTTCCTCTTCAACGTCAATATTACGTTTCACAACTCTTGACTCAAATTAGAGGAACGGAATGTGCTTCAACCATAGAGGGAAAATATAGCCGAGAGCACGCCTAGCATCCATAAGTTAACCTGCTTCGAAGTCACTACCACTTCGGGCTCGTGTCACAATTCTCATCATGCTCTTGTTTGTTTCCCTTTTTCATGGTGAGCTCACGTGTATATAAAAGAAAATGCACGAGCGAACGGCTCACGTCCACAGACCAACCTCCTCCTACGCCCCTCCCCCTCGTGCTCCAAGCTCTGGTGAAAGTTTCCAGCATGCTCCTGTTTCATTTTTTATGGCTGGGGAGTTATTCTCGATGTGTCCCCCTGGTGAACTGTCCATTTCGGCCGCAGCTCATTGGCTAGAGTTCAGTGACCAGTGCGCTCCCTGTTTCCGGATCATCTTCCGGAACGTCATTTTGATGCCACAAAGCTTTCACAACTCTCGACACTAATGAGAGGGACGAAATGCGCTTCAACGCAACTAACGCAGCGCCCGACATCCGCTTTTGGGCGTACATCTCGGAGGCTGTGCATAAATTCTGATTGGGTAAGCTATCGAATTAGGTTTAATGCGACCGCCCGTCTAACGCACCTGCGAAGGTCGGTACGCATTCCCTGCATGGTTCTCAAACATCTGGGACACATTCATAAGCAAGTTCAGACTTGACAAACAAATTCCTGTTCCTGTAAATTTCGTCCACTTTCTTCTTACGCTGGGAATGTGCTGACGGGTTCGGTGCATTGACGGGGTATATATATATATATATATATATATATATATATATATATATATATATATATATATATATATATATATATATATATATATATATATATATATATATATATATATATATATATATATATATATATATATATATAATGGCGTAGTGGCGTAATGAAATTCAGGCAAATTCAACGGCGCAACCGAAACCCAAGCACCGATGAGCG
>JALIZH010024111.1:0-87311 GCA_030522465.1 Rhipicephalus appendiculatus
ATTCGAGCACACAATCTCGGAGACCATGACGCGTCTCTCAAGGTTTGTTCTGGCCGTAAGAAAGGTATTTTTCTTACACCGTGATTATGACAATTTGGCGGTGCGGCGCGCATGCCCGCGCTTGCGTTCCCGCGCTCACACGTGCTTGGCGCGTCTTCCGCGACAGCACGGACAGCACCTCTTCGTACCTGTGCGGTAGCGTACGTTCGTATCAAACGTGGCGGGGTGAAAATCTGTTCGCAACAACCGTACTCCATTACATTGGAGGCCAATAGGCCTTGGCCGGGACCAAATAAAAATTCGTACCACCCCGAAATTCGTATGAGCTGTGTTCGCCTCACCGAGATTTCACTGTATAGTGTTTTTTTTCCAAAGAAGTTTCAAGAAATATCATGACTCTGTGGTAGAACAACTGCTTGCCACGCGCACGGCCTGTGTTCGATCCTCGCTCGGACCCGAGAATTTGTATTATTTAGTTCATTTGCATCTCTCTCGATTTTGCGGTCATGCAGAAGATGATGATTTTTCACTCACAACCAACGACAATGACACCGACGCCGGAATTGCTTCATAACGACCAATTTGGCGCTATCGCGTTGAAGCATGTGCGTTCACTCCAGTTTCACGTTGTAATGATTTACCTTCGGCTATTAAATGGACATGGGCCGGGCACGTAGCACATCGGCAGGATAACCGCTGGTCATTAAGGGTAACTGACTGGATTCCAAGAGAAGGCGTAGGCGTGAGGGGGAGACAGAAAATTTGGTGGGCAGATGAGATTAAGAAGTTTGCAGGTATAACGTGGCAGCAGACAGCACAGGGCCAGGATGATTGACGGAACATGGGAGAGGCCTTTGCCCTGCAGTGGGCGTAGTCAGGCTGATTATGATGATGATGATGATTAAATCTCGTGTTTCCCTTGCAGTCTTCAAAAATGACCTTAGGCACCTATAATAACCTATAATGACCTATAATAACTGAACTCATAACCTGGCATTTGTACAAAGGACCTCTTAGGGTCTCGGCGTGTCGGCATGCTCATCGTCTGTTGCTTGCTGCTGCTGTCATGACGGTGCTGCAGTCTGAGCGCGAGAGGGCGCCACCGCCTCAATGCTCGCCGAGTGGCGAGAGAGAGCGAACGGCGCGCGTTGACAATGGAAACGCTCTTTCAACGATGAACGCTGAACTACCAGCTCGCAAGACGAGAGCGTGCCCTAGCCCGCGAGATACAACGCCGAATGAGGCAGCGTCTGCTAATGAGTTTGTTGATTGAAAAAACCGATTGCTCACGCTGCACAACCGTTCACCGGCAACTCCGTATATATAGGCACTGCACCTTGAGCTGCAATGTAGTGCCGGTGGGAGATTTTTCTTGTGCGCAATTCGACAATAAAAATTCGCAGCGTGCGTGTTAACTAAAAACGGACTGTAATCGGAGTGCCCAGTCTTCGGGGCCAAAGCCCCTAAAACTGGGGGGCTCCGATTAGACCCGTGAACACTGCATGCTTCGCCTCTCCTCAGGTATCACTTTAGTGGAGCTGAAACACCCTTCCCTACATGCGCCTTCGCCTTAATTTTTTTACTTCCCACTTGTAACTTGGCTTTCTTAAAAAACGATCTACAATAATCGCCAAGCTTCTAGAACCATGAGGCGCGGTTTGCGCTGAGCATTGCTGACAGTCTTTGTGGGCGAAAACCGAATACAGCAAAAGCGAAAATAAGCAACGCGCGTGGCAGTGCCCCCCCTCTGAAAAAGCAGCGTCGCGATGCTTATAACAGAACAAGGGGGAAAAATGCATGCAACAATAAATAACAGCAATAAAGCAAGAAAGTACCAATAATAAAGCAATAAGTGCAGTCTTCACGTTCGCTAACGCGCGTAATACGGCTTGAGGCGCACGACATGGACGACTTCAGGTCGCGCACGGCGCCGTTGAGAGTTCGTAATGCCGTCCGGGACAACCTCGTAGTCCAGAGTGCCTAAATGTCGCAGGGCTTTGTATGGCCCGAAGTATCGCCGAAGAAGTTTCTCACAGAGTCCACGTCGGCGTATCGCCGTCCACACCCAAACGCGGTCGCCGGGCTGGTATTCCACGAAGCGTCGTCGAAGGTTGCAACGGCGGCTGTCTGTCGTCTGCTGATGCTTGATCCGTAGTAGGGCGAGTTGTCGGACTTCTTCGGCACGCTGTAGGTAGGCGGTGACGATGTATTCATCGGCGGTGACGTTTGGTAACATGGCGTCAAGCGTCGTTGCCGGGCTCCCTCCGTCGACCAACTTGTATGGCGTCATCTGCGTCGTTTTTTGTACGGCCGTGTTGTACGCGAAGGTCACGTACGGAAGGATGGCGTCCCACGTCTTATGTTCTACGTCGACGTACATGGTCAGCATGTCGGCGATGGTCTTATTTAGACACTCGATCAGGCCATTGGTCTGTGGGTGGTACGCGGTGGTACGGCGGTGGCTTGTCTGGCTGTATCCCAAGATCGCCTGAGTTAGGTCAGCAGTAAACGCCGTGTCTCTGTCGGTGATGAAAACCTCTGGGGCGCCATGTCGAAAGGACGATGTTCTCAACTTGGCTACCTCGGCGGCACTGCCTTTGGGCAGGGCTTTTGTTTCGGCGTAGCGGGTGAGGCAGGCCCGTAGCCAGAAATTTTTTTCGGAGGGGGGGGGGGGGGGGGCACCTGTTGAAAACCTTGAAAAACACCTATTTTTGTTATTTTTCCTTGGTAAAACACCCCTCTCCATCCGAATTTCGGGGGGGGGGGGGGCGGGGCGGGCCCCTATGCACCCCCCTCCTCCCGGCTACGGACCTGGGGTGAGGTAGTCCGCAGCTACGACGATCGATTTATTTCCGCAAGTCGACGTTGGGAACGGCCCCAGGAGGTCCATCCCTATCTGCTGGAACATTCGCCGAGGAGGCTCGATCGGCTGAAGGAAGCCTGCTGGTCTTGTGGGCAGTGTCTTCCGTCACTGACAGTCTCGGCACGTCCTCATGTAGCGAGCGACATCGACGGCAAGGCGCGGCCAGGAGTACTTCTCCTGTAATCTTGCGAGCGTGCGGGAAAGTCCGAGGTGTCCAGCCGTCGGGTCGTCATGTAGAGCCTGGAGGACGTCTGGTCACAATGCTGAAGGCACTACGAGAAGGTGGTTGGCTCGAAGTGGCGAGAAATTCTTCTTTATGAGAACGCCGTTTCGCAAGAAAAACGACGCGAGTCCTCGCTTTAATGCCTTCAGAACAATGGCGGTCTTGCCTTCGAGGTACTCCACAAGGCCCCTGAGTTCCGGGTCGGCTCGCTGTCGCTCGGCGAAGTCGTCGGTACGTATGGTTCCCAAGAAGAAGTCATCTTGTTGGTCGTCCTGCGGCAGCGGGTCGACGGCGGCGCGAGACAAGTAGTCAGCGCCACAGTGTTGTCGTCCGGACTTGTAAACGACGGTGACGTCGAATTCTTGAAGCCTTAGACTCCATCTTGCGAGACGACCTGAAGGGTCCTTCAAGTTAGCTAGCCACCACAAGGCCTGGTGGTCGATCACAACTTTGAAGGGCCTGCCATAGAGGTAGGAGCGAAACCTTGACGTAGCCCAGATGATGGCGAGGCACTCCTTTTCTGTTGTGGAGTAGTTGGCCTCTGCCTTGGATAGCCACCGGCTACCACAACTGATAACCCTTTCCAGCAAAGACCAAAGGGCATGACATTGAACTCGAACAGGCCATGTAGAGTTAAAAAGGCAGTCTTTTCTCGGTCTCTCTCGTCGACATCAATTTGCCAGTAGCCTGTCTTGAGGTCCATCGACGAAAAGTACTTCGCGTTGTGGATTCGATCCAGGGCATCGTCTCTCCGTGGGAGGGGTACACGTCCTTCTTCGTGATCTTGTTCAGGCGACGATAGCCGACACAGAAACGTAGCGTCCCGTTCTTCTTCACCAACACCACGGGAGACGCCCAGGGACTCCTGGAGTGCTGGATTATGTCGTCCCGCAGCATTTCGTCGACTTGTTTCTTTACGGCTCCGCGTTCTCTCGTCGAAACTCGATACGGGCTCTGACGGATTGGTCGGGCACTTTCTTCTGTTATGATACGATGTTTCGCGACTGGGGTCTGTTGAATTCTTGACGACGACGAGAAGCAGGCCTTGAATTGCAAGAGCAGAGTTTTGAGCGTATCTATCTTTTTGCTGCGCAGCTCCAGCAGTGAGTGTCTGAATTCTATTACATGTGATCCTGCTTTTTATTTCGATCACTATAGCGATTCCCCACTCGTCATCAACTTGAATGTAGCGCTGATTTCATTATATGCTCTCATGCCTGTTTATTGCAAACCATTGTCTTTTTGTGTACATACCTGTTTTATATTTACTTGTTTGCCGATTTGTAAACTTAGCAAATGTGTATCCACCCTGCTAAAACCCTATGTTAGGGTTGCAGTATTCATAAATAAATAAATAAATAAATAAATAAATAAATAAATAAATAAATAATATGATCAACTGCCGGCGTGGGAAATTAGGGCATGTTTTCTTTACCGCGAACCAGTGACTGCAGCACACGGAGCAAAGTTAGACGACACGAAGTTTTGAGAATGAGGCCTTGATATATTTTTTTGGTTTCCAGATTTTTATAGATATTCATTGAGACGCTTGATGTAAGATCCACTTTTTACGCAAGATTTTTCCACACTGCTGATTCCAAAGAATTAAGCTACTGAGTCACGCGAGCATGTGCCAGACAGAGACGGCTGTGGCTACATGGAATAAACATGAAATACAGACCTTTGTTAACCACCATATGCTTCCATTTATGAAACACTAGAAAAAAACAGAAAAATTACAAAATTTGCAAAGCACCAGCCGCAACGGTGGACCGGTGGTACAGTAGTTACGGCGCTCGACGGCTGAAACGAGGGTGAAACGTGGGTGAAACGCGGTGTTGGCGTTTTTGGTGGAGGCAAAACGCCATAGAGGCCAGCGTAAATGCACGAGCCTCTTTGATTGAAGTACACGTTAAGGAATCCCAGGCGATCGAAATTTCCGAAGACCTCCATTACGGAGTGCCTGGTAATCATATCGTGGCTTTGAGCACGTAAAACTAGAAAAATCATTATTAGTTGTAGTATTGCAAAGCGCAGAGCTAAGTGGGCTCCAAATAACAGCGGGATCGAAATGTAACTATTCGAGCCAGATCATACACATATAGCTGAAGACAGTCGTCATGCTTTCGCCAACCGACCACTGTTCGAGGCACAATCATCGTTAGAAGGAAGCAATTTTAGCAAAGCCGCATGTACATTATAGTCTCCTTAGCAGTCTCGTCGACGTGGATTCGCCTCTCAGGCTTAAAAAATAAATAGGGTCTGTTGCAATGAAGTATTTCCGAAATGTCAGCACACCGGCAAGACAAAAAAGACATTATAGCAACTTTGAGGCCAGATCTGCGGTTAAGATGTGAATAAACCCCCACCCTTTCCCCTTCCTTATACATAGAAGGATGCATCCCCCGCTGGTCGGCGTACACAAGCGGCCCAAATTACTAGCTACATTTTGTTCTGGAAAATATAGTGCACTGCTCGGAGAAAGCATGCGTAGACATGCTTCCAAATTAAAACTACAAAAAACACGAACTTGTTCCCTATGTCTCCTTTAATGAGCAGTTACTTCGATATCTGCCGATAGCCCTCCCTCCCCTCCCCACTCCTCCTCCTGTCAAACGGGGAACCTACGCGTGAGCAGTGGCCACCAATCATCGTCAGCGCCAAGTCGTCAATGGGGAATGACAACATTTTAGGTTGGATGTTCAGTACGCAAGCAGACACGGTAAATGGGCCAGAGTCTGGTAAAAACGAGGTGTTTATATGCTTCACAGCAATGCACAGAAATATAAACAATGACAAATGAAAAACAAAACGCAAGGCCTTCGCGGAAGACACACCACAATGAGAGCGAAAGCTGGAGGAACCGCCTCTCTAGAGCCCATTGTAAACTCTACTGGAGCGACTACTGCAACTACATTTGCAAAGTACCCACCACACCTTCATAATTTTTCGAAAGTAGACGAGAAGCCACAATGCCATTATCCATCATTATGTGGACAAGCGAGGTACCCACTAATCGTTACGTAATTCAATTTTGTGACGCCTAGTTGTTAGTTTACTCTTCTGTCACCCTGTATTTCATCTGTTAACATTATGCTTCGCCCGTTATGACGCTTGTAATGGGGCTTTTTGCGAAGGAATTTCAAACACAGATGCGGCTCTGTGAAAAAATACTCGAATGCAACGCAGTGGGCCGTGGTTCAAATGCCGCCGGATCCTACAATTTTTTATTGCGATAGCAATTATATGGACAGTCCGACGGGTTTTTGCCGTTGCCGTTGCCGTCGCCGTCACCGTCGCCGTCACCGTTGCCATCGCCTTCATGTCGCGTGTGAAGTCCAAGTTGATAAGAGCCCCCCTGCGCATCGTGCATTCTACCAGCGGGTAATAGCGCGCGAGCGGGAGCGATGAACGCGGCTGAAGCGGAGAACAAACGAGCCGGCAGGCGCATCCGATAAGATCCCCCCCAACTGTTCGACCGGCCCCGCCCGTCGTTCACGAGCGTGCAAAGAGGCGAGCGGGGGGGGGGGGGGGGGTTCCCTCGAGCCACCTTCGATTTTACGAACGCGGTCGTCGCGGGCGCGCGCCTTATCTCCCATCTCGCCAGCCGACAGCGGGCGGCCGCTATACCCTTCTATTTGCTGCGCTCTCAACGCGAAGAGAATGTGGTGTGAAGAGTGTCCCTGGAGCGGCCGTATTCTCTTAAAAGAGCGTTTTCTAGAGTTGCGTGAGATCGGATCCAAAAGAGTTAGCTTCCAGTCTCACTTCGTATAACATTACAATTTGTTGCTATCGCATTCATTGCTTCACCCTTGCGGTGAAACTGTGACTTTTCTGTCATTGTGTGCGTAGAGATTACGGACACCGGCAGCAGCGGTGGCGCCGGTGGACAACTGCGCCACCAAAATCGGCTGTTGTGATCTCATAACAGCCTTCGTTGTAAAAATCAACTAGCACACATATGCGTAACATGTATCAGTGGTTACGCCACAATACAAGTTGCTAGAAATTAACAATGGATACAATAATTAGCGCAGCGCATGAATGGCGACTCTAACAGATCACAAGCATAGGCTAATAGGGGCTGACTATAACATAAGTTCAACAGTATATAATAGCTGGCGTATGGATGACCGTGCAACGTTGATAAATCCCCAGAAGTCGAGCAGCCCCGCAGAGCGCTGGCGAGTCTCCTTCCAGTGGACAGCGCTGTTTTCCCCAGGAGTCAAGTTTTCCAGGTGACTGTCATGCCGTCACTGACCAAACGACGCAACGGAGCTGATAATTTTCGCCTCAGTGTAGCCGGCATCTACTGCCAGGGATACTAAGGAAATGAGAAGCTCGCAGAACACATCCACAGGCTCAATTTTCCTCCTTTTTTGTACCTTTTCAACGAAGGCTCCCTGGTTGCGGCCATGATCTTTTGCGGTGCTGTAGGTATGCGTAATCTCTCAAAAAGTACGCTGCCGGGACCGATTTTGCTGTTTCTAATAGGCTGTGTGTTATGGCACTACTGGGTGGCGCTAACTTCTAGGTGCGGCTTCTAGCAATGCTGGACTAGACTAGACCACTTAGCAGAAAGATGGACAGCGCTTAATTAACTATACATCTCCCCAGATTCTCTACGTGGGGAAGTAGGGCCCTCGATATGTTTTCAATCACGCCTATGTCGTAGTCTCCAAACACCGCCCTAAAATATATTTCCCGAGCCCATTTTAATCAGAGGCGGGAGTGACGCCTGAGTTACTCACGTTTCTGTCGTCTAAAGAGCTGTACAGTGAAACCTCAGTGATACGAATCTCACGCGACCACAAAAAATATTCGTATCATCCGAAATTCGTATCACCAGAAAGCATGGAAAATTAGCATGCGACAAAAGAAAGCTGGCGTGCATTTTTTCTTATTGTTTTTCAGGGCCACAGCAACGTCACGCAAAACTCTGAATTATTGTCAGTTCAATTTTTAGATGTCGGTAATCATACAAGCACTCGTAGATATATGGCCCGTACGCGCGTGTTTAATTAATGAACCCGGTGCGTTGTGACCCGCGACAGCAGTAGCCCCTTCCAAATTTTAGTATGCTTTTTCGCGTGACACCGGAGTACTGCGGCGAAAGTAACGGAAGATGTGCTTTGACGCGATGACGCGATATATCAAGGCCGCAAAATTTCAGAACCAAGGTCCTATGTTATGATTTTGTTATGGCGGAGGAGTTGGGGATGTTTTTTGGGAGATTTACGGCCGTGCCTGCACCAGCGCGACCTCAACAGTCGCGCATCTTGACGTTGTGAGGCCTGCCTCCTCCGCCAAGACAGTCCTCGCCTTCTTTCGGTCCTCGCCCACCTTTCATAGGATGTCTGATGCACGAGGCAGGCACGAGTAAACACAGTACAACGACAGCAGCCCGCGTCGACGCATTAGAAAAAAAAAGTCAAAATTTCACCGCAAGGGTGAAGCAATGAATGCGATAGCAACAAATTGTAATGTTATACGAAGTGAGGCTGGAAGCTAACTATTTTGGATACGATCTCACGCAACTCTAGAAAACGCTGGTTTAAGAGAATACGGCCGCTCCAGGGACACTCTTCACACCACATTCTCTTCGCGTTGAGAGCGCAGCAAGTAGAAGGGTATAGCGGCCGCCCGCTGTCGGCTGCCGAGATGGAAGATAAGGCGCGCGCCCGCGACGACCGCGCTCATAAATCGAAGGTCGCTCGAGAGAACCCCCCCCCCCCCCCCCCCCGCTTACCTCTTTTCACGCTCGAGAACGACGGGCGGGGCCGGTCGAACAGTTGGGGGGGATCTTATCGCATGCGCCTACGGCTCGTTTCTTCTCCGCTTCAGCCGCGTTCATCGCTCCCGCTCGCGCGCTATTACCCGCTGATAGAATGTACGATGCGCAGGAGGCTCTTATCAACTTGGACTTCATACGCGACATGACGGCGACGGCAACGGCAAAAACCGTCGAGACTATCCATATAATTGCTATAGCAATAAAAGCATGGAACCAATTCCCTCTGCAATCTAAACGCGAAGGCACACGGAGACACATTAGAGCCTCAAAGATTCGCGCACACAATCTCGGAGGCCGTGACTCGTCTCTGAAGGTTTATTATTTTTTTCTTACACCGTGATTCTGACTATTTGGCGGTGTTGCGCGCGTGCCCGCGCTTGCTCGCACGTGCTTGGCGCATCTTCCGCGACAGCACCTCTTCGTATTTGGGCGGTAGCGTACGTTCATATCAAACGTCGCGGGGTGGAAATCGATTCGCAACAACCGTACCCTATTACATTGCAAGCCAATGGGCCTTGGCCGGAACCGAAGAAAAAACATGGTTGATCCCTCCGTCATAGGAATCGGTTTAACACGAAAGTGAAACGTGCCCTTACAGAAGTAGTTGAATGTTTACTGTACATTGATATAAAGGATCTTGCACAATGGCCATTGGTGTTTCACAGTTATAGCAACGTTTAATGTGGATGCATCCACGTTGACGCTTGGCGGTACGTCTGTATCCCGACGACTAACGTCCATGAGCAATAATTAAGCAAACCCTTGTGGTCATATATGCTTGTTGTAGCTGTACGGTGAGAGCGGAATCGGAGAAAGTGGTGTGACAGCCAGAAGAGCGTCACTGATTGGACGCCGAATTAGGGCTAAGGTCGCGTACTCGCGTCATGTTAGACTTATTGAACGCCACTGCCCGATCAGAGGGGAACGCAACACGCGTCGTGTCTTCCCCGTTGGCCGGCTGTGATTTTTCGTGGAGCGAGTGTCAGAACGCGTAGTTACGGCCAGGCTAAGCACTCGCGCGTCGCAGAGCTGCCTTTGGTATGGATGGATGCTATGAGCGACGCCGACGCTGGGGGGTAAGGTCGCCACCTGGCAGTGTGTTAATGCGTCGACAAAATTGCACTTTTCCAATTCGAAACGCGCCGAATGGGACGGACGCGTAAAAACGGACACTCTGAAGAAAGTAATCGTGGATTTCACAGTTATGATGCACTACTTCACTTTGGCAAGAACACTGTGAGAGGACAGTGGTAGATATAAAAGGCGCGTTTGTAATGACTACAGCGTATTTGACTGTGGCGCAGTGGATAGCGTGCCCGGCATCTCTTCTTGCGGACCAAGAAGTCATAGGTTCGACTCCCGGTAACGGAACTTTTGTCTTCTGATCGCGTGTATTTTTTCGACGCCATTTCCGTGACGGAAATACGTCATTGAAATCTTGGTGGACCCCGGCATAAAACACTTTCGTGTTAAAATTCGTATCACCCCGAAATTCGTATGAGCTGTGATCGTATCACCGAGGTTTCACTGTATACGCGTCTTGTACCTGTCATTTCCTCATGGGAAAGGAGTGATGCCATGGTTTCCAGCATGCGCAGCACACGGAATTTCATCCTTTTAGGTAAGGCGGTCATATCTGCCCGAAACTACTCTTCGCTTCCCGTACGTGTGCATGAGAACGAAACATCGGCGGTAAGCAGTAAAAGAAAGATAAAATCCTTTCATGTTCAAGACGTCCCCGCCGCATGTGTATTTAAAGTACCGTTTACATTTTAACCCCGCAAAAAGCAAGAGTTTCCAAAAACGAGGTGAATTCATGATTCTAAAAGGTTTACTACGACTTAACAGAAGTATCAACAAAATCCAGAGCACCCAGCTAGCCAACAATAGTTGCTCCTTCGCGGCACGGACTCAGCGTGGGAGAGCGGAGGCCGTTGACCAGCGTCTCGCTGCGTCGAAAAATGGCACTCCGTGGCACTGCGCTTCTGTTTGCAGGGTACTTCTGACGGTTTGATGCGCTGCGTAGTCTGATACAGGGCCACCAGGTGTCAGCAATTTTTGCGCCGGGGTGTTTTCGACTGAGAAAAGGAATTCTATAAAGAGTCCCGGACGATTTCCTGCGCAGGAAGCCGTTTTGGTCGGCGATACATGTCAATAAAAAACATTTAGGGGGGGGGGGACTGAATGCCCATAAGCCCCCCCCCCCCCCCTGGCTACGCCCCTGTATGCAAGGTAGGCATAGTTTATGAGGTCCCGTTAACGTGCGGGAAATCTTACATCGGAGAAAGCGGCAGATGCATCAATGTCAGACTAAGAGAGCACGAGTGATCACTTTCCAATACCTCGGGCTTGCATTTGCCCGCGCATTGCGGAGAGTGTGGGTGTGAACCCGTCTTTATTGATGCGCAAGTAGTGTCCAGGGATCGTAGATACTTAGGCCGCAAGATAATAGAGGCCTTCCACATCTGGAGAAAGGGTCAAAGATGTGTCAGCGCTACCTGTATCAGTTTGTCCGATAAGGAGTTCGATTATCTGCGGTCCACGTGTTATAGTTAACTAAGCCGGAGTGATTGTCAGTTTGAAATCTTTGACCGGTGTTGTTTCTTGGCTATGCGGTTTCGCGTGTTTTTTCGTCGTCTGTGACACATCATCTTTGCTGCGGCTTTTTAAGGTTGACACGGTTTTCAATAAACTAGTTGTGAGTCCGCGCTCGTTTTCGTCCATTCTTTCTTTGTGTCTCGTCCTGCTGCGCAGTTTTTTCTGAAAGATGATGAGTGCCGAAGAGGCCAGGAAAGATATTTGGCTTGCGAAGGCTACAAGGGCCGAGCGGCTCGCGTCCTCGCATCATGGTTTCACGCCGCCTCAAAACATCGGTTTTCTCAGCTTCTAATGGACCGATTAGAAAAATTCTGGTGGGCATAGTGCTCTTTATTGGGAGCGCAACAAGTTCCAGAGTCTAACTAAACTTCGTTATGTCACCTGGTGAGGGGCCCTTCAAATGTGCCGCGCGTGAAATGACCCCCGCCACCCGGTGTCGTCTGACGCAAGGTGTGCGGGGTATTTTTTTTTTTTGTCATTCCATCCACATCACGAGTGGGTACAGAAAGGGGCCTCTTTTCGGTGCGCGTCTCAAGGACAGTTTTCAATTAGAAAAAGTTCGGCAGATCCCACGTACCTTGGGAATAGATGTTACGTGAAACGTGTGGAGGGAAGGTGACTATGTTGTAAGTCTTGCATTGGGCGAAACGTAACGAATTGACGCTAAATATATGCACAAATGTTGTACGCACAGACATGTTGAACAGTCGCATATGTTTTAAATCGACTTAGTATCGAAGTTTCGGCGTGTGTGCGTCGCCCTTCCTTGTCCCCGTCTTCTTTTGCGCTGTGTTCCCTCCGATGTTTTAAATGCGAAGCATTTCTTCGCCTACTGCAAGCGCTTTGAGCGTTTCTATTTACGTATCTATCTATCTATCTATCTATCTATCTATCTATCTATCTATCTATCTATCTATCTATCTATCTATCTATCTATCTATCTATCTATCTATCTATCTATCTATCTATCCAGTCGCCTACGTCTGGGTGCTCTCGTGATCGCCTCCTTAACTTGAGGTCGCCCAAAGTTACTATGGGAGGGTAAAGGATTTGACGAATATGTCTGGCCTGTCGTGACTTGAATAACGTGAAAATCCCGTCGCGTAAGTCGTCAAACTCATTTCTCCAGACACGTGTGGCTCATACCAGCAAATCACAGGCCGCGGTATGCGGGTATGAGCCACAGGTGTTTAACAATTTATATATACCCAGGAACGGCGAGGCCAAACATTGCTCGTTTAAATGCGACAGCGTTAAGCAAAAGTGACATAGGTGGCGTTGACCCGGACGAGTGCAAAGAATAAATACCGGGGCCTCATCAGGAATCGAACGCAAGCATTCGGCGTGGCAATCAACTATTCTACCACAGAGCCACTTCAGGTCTCGAAACTGCTTTGGAATATACCCTATGATGAAGGAGTCATGTCGGGTTAACGTCAATTGTATACTTAAGCGCCATCCACTGAAATTTGTTTACGTAGCACTCTCCAGGGCTACCATCCTGGTAAGCACAAGCGCTACATATCAGCTTACCGCTTTTGGTGTTGGTAATAGTACCCATGCTTCTGTTGACATCGTTACGCAACTATAAACAACTGTGAACAACTGGTTATATGAGACATATGCGACTATTCAACATGTGTGTGTGCGTTCAATATCTGTATATATTTTAGCGTCATTTCGTAACGTTTCGCTCAACAAAAAAAATTAAAACCCAGTCACCTTACCTCCGCATGTTTCGCATATCATCGATTCCCATGGTACTTGGGATCTGCCTAAGTTTTATATAACCAGTTGTTTACAGTTGCGTAACGAAGCGAACAGCACATGGGTATTAGCAACACCAGAAGCGGTAAGTTGATATGTAGCGCTTGTGCTCGTGACGATGGTGGCCCTGGACACTGCTAAATAAAGCAGCTTCAGAGGACGGCACTCAACTGCAATTCACGTTAACCCGACGCCTACGTAGGCTGTATCGTACGAGTACATATGTCATGTTTATAACATTGGATAGCCAGCAATGCAACCAGAATTGACGTTTCACGAACATTAGGGTCTATTTGAAACGCAGTTCCGAGACCTGGCCTGGCTCTGTGCTAGAATACTTGATTGCCACGCAGAATACTGGGGTTAGATTTTGCTAGGACCCTGACATTTATACTTTGCATTCGTCGGGTCAACGCTGCCGATGTCACCTTTTTCTTAGCGCTCTCGCGTTAAAATTACCAATGTCTGTTCTCGCCGTTCCTGGGGTAGATATAAACTGTCAATCATCTGTGGCACATACCAGCACACCTGTGGCACATACCCGTCCGTGGTATACGGGTATGTGCCACACGTGTCTGGCGCAAAGGGTTCGACGTACGCGACGAGATTGCCACATTATTCATGTCGTAACCAGCGAGTCATATTCGTCAAACCATTTTACCCTCGCAGACGAATTTTGGTATACCCCAAGTTAAGGGGAAGATCACGAGAGCAACCGGACGTAGGCGTCTAGATAGATAGATAGATAGATAGATAGATAGATGGATAGATGGATAGATAGATAGATAGATAGATAGATAGATAGATAGATAGATAGATAGATAGATAGATAGATAGATAGATAGATAGATAGATAGATAGATACGCTAAAAGTGCCTGCAGTACGCAAAAAAAATGCTTCGCATTTAAAAGTGTAGTAGGGTTGCGTGATAGAAAACACGCTCGAGCTCCTTCGAGATCTGCGACCGTCCACGGTAATGGTGTTTATAAATCGCCCGCCGTCTTTACTGCCGCCGCATACATGGCGCCTGGCTGAGTGGTATAACGCAGCGCGCTCCGGAGCGAAGGGTCGCTGGTTCCAATCCCCGGTCGGGTGCCTGAGAAATTTTTTCTTCTGATTCATTCTTCTTTGTACCTTTTTTTATATATATATATACAGACATATACGTATCAGGGGCATGACGGCGGCGGCTACGGCAAAAATCAGCCGAGAGTGTTCATATAATTGCTATCGCAATAATATTCGTGACGCACACGCCATGGACCTTTCGTCCCATGCAAAGTCACCGCGCCTATCTCGTACAGACAGACATCCTTTGGTTGGGCAGAATGAGCTTCGCATTCAATAAAGTAAACTGTGTGAAGCAGTAAATTAGGAGACGCTGTTCAAAGTCTGCCATGGCTAACGTGTCAATGTTCAAGCGCAAACTTTTACCCACAAAACAAACGCTAGCATGAACGCCTCTCTATGGACGATAGTTGGACCCAGTAGACGGTGCCACCAACCATTGACGGTGGTGTCAACCAAACCACAAGGACGTCGTCTTTTTCCATGTACCGTTCCTAACTTCTCTCTCTCTCCCCGTAACATTAATGTGCGCTTGAATCGCATGCTACGTGCTGATCCATTTCTATCAAACATATCCACTATTCGTAAAAGCCCATCCGCGCAACACTTCCGACCCGCTTACCCATGTCAGCGATGCCATGGAACACGGCCAGCTGCCTGTCCGAGCCCACCAACCGTACTGCTCCACCAGGTCCACACAGCACTTGACGTTGAATGCCAGATGACAGACTCAAGATGTGAAGCAGCTGGTCTGAGGTAACCACTGCAACCCAGCCATCTCCGACAGCGATGCTCTGCAGTAAAAACCGGTAGATGAGCACCCAGCGGTCTACTTCATACACCTGCGACGCTGGCAGACAACACGGCGCTAAACAGCTGTACGCATCGCTTACAGCTGTAAAGCTTACAGAAACGCTTGACAGGCAATATGCCATCAAAACTGAATGTGTGCTGCCTATGCCTACGGACAAAGCAGCTTGAGTATCATATCCAGGAATTAGGGACATCGCCGAACAGCGCATCCAGCGGGCGCCTCTGCAAACATGCGCGTTTTCTATGGGAGGGCGTGGTTTTCCGCGAATAACTAAGCATAGAAGCCATCTTTCAAAATATTCCCGAGGAAATAAGTTCTATGCCCTTATCCCGACCTCTCATGAAACCCGAACCTTTACTTATGGCCGAAAGCTCGTTCCAAATGACGGGCGAATTTTGAATTATGGGATTCTATAGAAACGCTCGAATTTCGGAGCCTTTCTGGCCACTGAAAACCGGCTTGCGGTGCAACTATTGCACTAATTGGCATATTTCCGAGGAATAATCAACTTCAATAATTCACCATTCACGCTGCAGGGCTTGAAATGAGTAAAAGCCTGTTTCCAAAATCGCAGTTTTCTTAAGGAGGTCAAAGAATTCCTTGAACTAGATATATATAACCCCGATTTTCGTCCACAATTGCGCGCCGAAGCGATAGACGAGAGCGTTCAACGACGAAAGATCAAAATCGCTGATACCACGGTTGCGAGTTCGTAGGTTCGAAGCCGGCTGTGCCTCTCTTTTTTTAACACAAAAGTGTTTTATGCCGGGGTCCACCACGGATCCAGTGACGCATTTCTGTCACGTATATGACGTTGTAAAATATACATTGACAGATGGCAAAGAACGAAGAAAAGTTGAGTCGGCGGGGAGTCGAACCTACGAGCCCCTCGCTCCGCGGCGCTAATCGACTCGGCCACAAAACACACGTTCTTGGGCTTATTAACGGCGAGCTATCCAAACAGAAACATATGCAGCCTTTGCGAAAAGAGCCGCGCGGTCTTTTGGCAAACGCGGCCACTGCAGCGTTTGAGAAAAGAGCGCGCGGCTCACCCGCAAAGAAGTAACAATTGTGACAGTTGTTAGTTCGTGCTCGTCCTATGCATACTTGTTCGTTCGTCTCGTGAGTCCTTCTTTGTTTTTGAGCAGAGAACTTTGACTGTCAAGCTGTCACAGTTGTTAATTCGCGCTCGTCCTGCGTATGTTCTTTCGTGCGTACTTTCTTATTGAGGAGGGCGCTGCAAGTTTCGAGCTGCTTGCCGTTCTTCGCGTGACATCACAATTGGTTGCTATAGCATTTATTCCTTCGCCCTTGCGGCGCAACAATGCACAATAAACGCTCACCTACCTCTCTGAAGACACGTTTCACTTTCGTGTTATAGCGATTCCTATGACAGAGGGATCAGCCATGTTTTTTAGATGCGAAGCAGCTTATGGCGGAGTTCAATCCGGTATGCGGCGTGACCAACCTTACTGCGCATGCGCCAACTCTCTCTAGCACTCTCCCCCCTTTACGCAGGCGTTCAGTCGCCCTCTCTCCTCTCCTCCCCCCCGCGCTGCAGCCTGTAAACCCACTCCCTCCTCTCCCTCCCCCCATATCATATAGGCGCGTGCGCTCGGTCGAGGAAGTCTCGCTTGAATCGTGCGGTCGCTCCGTCGGTTCCCGGTCGCTGCAGTTCTCTCGTAAAGCCTCGCTACCCTCGCCGCAGACTCGCGTTGTCTCTCTGTAGCGGAAGCGGTAGCTCGACGCCGACGCTTGGCTTGGACGGTCGAGTGAACGTAAACGGAATCTTGGTGTGCACCCCCCAATGCTGCTTCGCAACCCCTCATGGTTCCCTTTAGTGGGAGATGGTGTAATATTTTGATCTCCTCGTCACATCTTAGTCTGGCAGTTTGCCGCCAAATGGCATGTGACGAAATCCACGTGATGTAGTTACGATCCTTGTTTTGTTTCTTTGTATCTGAACCAAGCTCTTCCAACAAAAAATCACTGGTCCCATGTTTTCGTAATATATTAACATGTTTCTAAACGCTTTTCTCATGGAGATATAAAATATTTTAAAGAACTAATAATAATATCTGGGGTTTAACGTCCCAAAACCACGATATGATTATGAGAGACGCCGTAGTGGAGGGCTCCGGAAATTTGGACCATCTGGTGTTCTTTAACGTGCACTGACATCGCACAGTACACGGGCCTCTACCATTTCGCCTCCATCGAAATGCGACCGCCGCGGCCGGGATCGAACCCGCGACCTTCGGGTCAGCAGCCGAGCACCGTAACCGCTACACCACCGCGGCGGACATTTTAAAGAACTAAACGCTGATAATGTGTTTTGAAAGTTGCTTCGTTGGTGGTAACTTTATCTGGATTATCCTGCAGGGTTTTAGGCGACCCGGGCTCATGTATTCATAAGGCAAATATTTTGAAGATATTACCAATATTTTTGCCTCTTCAGCTACGTATTGATAGTTCAGGAGGGTAGCGATGCGGGCTTGTTGGTCTGTCATGCTTCTTAAATGCAGGCGCGAAAAGACGAGGACGAAGGGAAGAAAGTACACACACACTGGCGCTACTGACAACAAAGAACGTTTATATCCCACACCAAGCCGACTAATCTACCTCTTTTTGCACACGACAACCACGTGACTACTTGCGGAAAACATGAAAAGTCAACAACACATTCAACAACAGGACAGGGCTGGGAACTTCCTACTACAAAAACCGAACGTTTTTGGATAGCCGGCAACAAGACAGGCCTCAGCACATGAAACACCGGCTTCCTGTGAAGCCGGTGTTTCTGTAAGTGCTTTTTTGGAATTACTCTGGTTTTAACGCGACAGCGTTAAAGAGCTCGTTTCGCAGAAATTCCGGCGTCGGCGTCGGTGTCGGCGTCGTTGGTTGTGAGCGAAAAATCATCATCTTGTCCGTGACCGAAAGATCGAGAAAGATCCAAATAAAATAAATAATAAAAATTTTCGGGTCCGAGTGAGGATCGAACCCGGGTCGTCTGCGTGGCATGCAGGTGTTCTACCACACAGCCATGCCTCTGCATGAAAATACTGTGAAAATAACTTCCTCTGCTTGGAAATGCAGTGAAAATAACTTTCATGCTTCGCAAACGCAAGCGTCGCAACATAACATGTAATGTCCCAGGAATATTGCGTGGTACAAGCGTACAATTCCATCGAGCGTCAGAATATGTGACTATCATAACGATTTCATAGTTTAAAGCCAGGTACCCATTACAAACAGCACACACCTTACTGCGCGTATACCCTTAACACCACGTAGTGGGCGCATAGCAAGTTCGAAAACATTTCCCACATTTGCCGCGCATAATTGCTCCTGGTTTAAAGCACGCTACCCATTACATAGTATGCACTAAGTGATTGAAGTACGCACTAGGGACAGGATATCGCTATCGCGTTCAACTCTTAAAAACGGAGCTTAAGGGTCCCCCAATTTTTTCATTTATCATATACGTTCATTTTAAGAAATGAGACTCCATTTCTTCAGAAAAAAGGAGTTTGCATCTACTCTTGCTTGGCTCCCATTTCAAGTGATTTATTTTTAGCAAAAACTGACCGTCATCTGTTGCTGACACTAGACCAACATACTAAATGTGTAACCATTTTTAGATTTGTTGATGATTTTATGGTACTGGAAGATATAATGCTGCGCAATAAACACGAGGACTAGAAAGGAACACTTACAACAGACTAGCGCAAAATAACAACTGAAGTTAATTTGAGGAAACACTGATACTTATACATGTAAAAACAAACGTCACCATTATCACGTGCTCAGCCTCTATCGCGACATGAAGGTAATCTCTTTTTCTTAGAGTGCTACTGACGCGCAACTAATGCAAGTGTCTCCTGCACGCGCAATGTAAAACGCTTCGAGGATCTCCCTCTCTCAGCTGCCGCCGGATCGTGCCAAGAATTTTGTCTGATTAAGAATTGGACGGCAGTTGCAGCGCTTACAGTGTTCTGCCATATGCCCGCCCGCGTTGTTGTTTACAGTCCAGTTGTGCTCTCGCGCCCTCTCATTGTAGCAGCGACCCATTTGACCTATACATGCTTTGTTGCATGTTAGGGGCACTTCACAGACGACATCCTTTTTGCATTGGGTGTACTGTACCGCGTGTTTCTTGGTGCAGGGATCCGCTCTCACTTTGTTTATCATCGGACAAATCTTGGACAATATACACGGGGCACTGAAAACAAGATTCACATTATGTCTTTGCGCAACACTCTTCCAGGTTGTGCGAACCCTCATGCCAATAGGGGATAACATGCACCCTCCTTTTATCAGCTAGTTTTTCTTTGCTACCTGGCAG
Organism: Rhipicephalus appendiculatus; assembly: GCA_030522465.1. Classification (NCBI taxonomy): domain Eukaryota; kingdom Metazoa; phylum Arthropoda; class Arachnida; order Ixodida; family Ixodidae; genus Rhipicephalus; species Rhipicephalus appendiculatus. The sequence goes on from JALIZH010024111.1 coordinate 19,474, forward strand.
CCTTTCCTTTTTGAGCTTTTGAAGAAGCTTCTCGCACACGCTGGAAACTGAAAATGTTGGAAATCCCGCTAAGGACAGCCTGGTTACCTGATTGTCAAAGCTAATCTCTACTCTGTGAGCGCAAGTCTTAGTGCTTCGAAGCACTAAGGGGTGTCGCGATGACGTGCTTAAAGGAAACACTAAATAAGTCCTGCGCTTACAGAGTAGAGATTAGCTTTCATATCAATCAGTTGCATATGGCTCACAGCCACCTTGCGCACTGCAGACAATTCTTTGTTTGGCAATTAACTAATTTGTTAATAAGGATTAATTTACTAAATTGTTAAATATTGACATTAGGAAACAAGTTAAACAAGTGGGACTTGCAAAGTTCCAGAGCGTCTTCAGAAACCCCCCATTGCATTGTTTGCGATAAAGGAAGTCTTACGCGTACCACTTTTTTCAAGCTGCAAAGAAAGCCCGCGAAATACAAAAAAGACCACGTCACTAGCGCATTCGCGCGCCGCGACCGTGCTGCTCTCAGCCGTGGTTTGAGCGAACAAAATCAGCTACGGCCACGATTCGCCGGCTCCGTTTCAGCAGTAGGCCGATAATTATGTTGACGGTGGTTTCTTCGCCCCGCTCGCTAGAACTTGCACAGTCACGCGCGCCAAATGGCTGGTAATGGGCCAAGAAACCACCGTAAACTTATCGGCCTGCCGCTGCAACGGAGCCGGCGGATCGCGGCCGCGGCTGATTTCCTTCGCTCAAACAACGCTCAAACCACGGCTGAGAGCAGCACGATCGCGGCGCGCGAATGCGCTAATCACGTGGTCTTTTAGGGGCGAAGCTCCTTACGCCGTGGGTCGTTCCATCCTTCGTCCATTGTTGTCGTAGCCACCCCTGTGCGATGACGATGACGCTGCCATCACGGCACAGCACATGGAATGTACCCACTATGCGTCATAACGATGGCGCTGATGACGATGAAGAATAAGCGTGTCCCGTTACCCTACTGGTGGGTGACTTTAACGTTGACATCACTGAAAACAGTTGGCTCATACAACACGTGGCATCGCGATATGGTCTCACATGCATATCGTTTGACCACATGCAACCAACCACCATCCGAGGAACCTGCATCGATCTCGTCTTTGCAAACTTTCCACTACGACCCAACCAGGAACCGCTCTCCCTCCATTTCACCGACCATAAAGCCGTTATAATGAAGGGGGAAGGGAAGCCACGGCTTTTGTAAACCGTAACCACGACCAACGAAGAAAGGAAAACAAAACGGAAAATCACGGCTCATAAAATATAAATTTCTTGTATATATACACAGTGTTTGTCACGTCTTTGATGATGTACTGGGAGATTTTCACGGAAGATTCACTGTTTACCGATGAACCTCCGGAGCTTCGCCCACTCATCATCATTCACTCCGTGGATATGCTGTGATTTTTTTTACAGCGAAAGCTGTTATGAGATCACAACAAGGGTCGTTCCTGCGCCATAGTTGTCCGCCGCCGCCGCCGCCGCCGCTGCCACCGCCGGTGTCCGTAACCACTATCGCACGAAATAAGAAAAAATTAAATAAATAAAGAACACCTATGACACAATGCGAATCGAACCCGGGTCTTCTGCGTGGCAGCCCAGCACTCTACCACTGAGCTATGCCGCTGCTTGAAACGGCGGTGCAAACTGACCCTATGCAGGCTTCATGTAGGGTAAGGAATCGCGTTAACGTGCGTTGTAAAGCGTTTTAGAACAGTAAAGTAAGAACCAGGCGTCACACAATGCGAATTGCGTAATGAGTGGGGCGTTCAATGCTCCAGCCAATTACAAAAGCCTCAGGCAAAATTCTTCATCGTCGTCAGCCACAGCATCAACAAAGTGCACATAATGCGTTACAAGAGTGTAGTGGCTACCGCGCTTTTCTGAAGAATGACGAATAATGGCATAGTAGACGGTTCCCCACTACACAAATATTATGATGATTTATGGTGAAGTGGGTACCATGCTAGTGCGCTTGTAGTAGTTGCCCCAAGAGTGTTTTAAAAAGGCTCTAAAAAAAATCACGCCATATCCATGAAGTGAATGACGATGAGTGGGCGAAGCTCTGGAGGTAATCTGGTAAACCGTCAATCCCCGTAAATTTTGCCCACTCGATCATCATACAAAGACCTGACACACAAACGCGGGGGGTGTGGTGTGATTATACATACAGTATATACACAATGTCTCATTATTTACATATTGATAAATTAAATACACAATGTTTTATTATTTACATATGGGGTAGATGATGATTTTGTTCAAGAGCTCTACGGACCACAAGGAGGGGGTTCCACTGATTTTGTTTTCCTCGTATATGACGTTAAGCTCAGGGGAACGTTTGTTGTCGGCGTTGCCGTTTTGCCTTTCGAGGGCGAGAGCGCATTCACGATCGTTTTCATCCATGGCAGAAAGAGAATATGTGATCTGGAACGTGCTTATACTTCATGGTCATCAGCGTCATCATCATCGTTATCACGTGTAGTGGGTACATTCCACTATACTGGAACGCGCTTATTCTTCATGATCATCAGGCGTCATCGTCATCTTTATCACGTGGAGTGGGTACATTCCACTATACGTGGCTATCTACCTACTACTACTACTACTACTACTACTACTACTACTACTACTACTACTACTACTACTACACTACTACTACTACTACTACTACTACTACTACTACTACTACTACTACTACTACAGAGGAGGGACACACCCACACCCTAAAGAGCTTCGCCCCTAAAATGCCGCTCTCCCAGCTTTCGTTGTAGCTGTGCTGCGCGTTCCGCGCAGACCTGGCGGTTTTTTGTATTTCGCAGGCTTTCTTTGCAGCATGGAAGAAATGGTACGCGCAAGACTTTCTTTATCGCAAATAATGCAATGCGGGTTTCTGAAGACGCTCTCGAACTGTACAAGTCCCATTTCTTGCCTATAGTCAATATTTAACAATTTAGTAAATTAGTCCTAATTAACAAATTATTTAATTGCCAAACAAAAAATTGTCTGCAGTGCGCAAGGTGGCTGTGAGCCATATGCAACTGATTTCCCTCGTCTGCCTGTAATACTGTATTTTTAACCCTTGGCTAAAGATAGTTGGGACACCCTGTATAGGTCAAACGGGTCGCTGCAACAATGAGAGGGCGCGAGAGCACCACTGGACCCAATACAGGCGAGGGCCCAATACAGACACCCTTGCGCTGTAAATACAGCTGACCTTAGAAACTAACAGTGGACTGAAGGTCAAAATCTACCAGTTCTAGGGATAACTATTCACTCCAGTGGCACAGGTGAACTTTAACTCCCCGACGTCCTCAATCTTATCCCTAATAGCACTGAGCATACCTTCATGAGGTATAGAGTAGTATAAGTCTTCCACATCCAGTGAAAAGGCGTACACATCCCTCTACGTCTCCTCCTGTAAAGTCTGCACAACTTGCGCTGAGATCCTCACAAGGAAAGCGTCATCTAGGGGCAGCAGGCGTAAATGTCGCTGGCGGAAGCTGCCAGCTTGCAACTGCCAAGTCTTTTTCTCTGATACTATGGCTCTGAAGGGACATTCAGGCTTGTGGGTTTTACAGGAGACGAAAAGATCTAAAACTGACCCAAGCCAGATTTCCATCATTTTTTAGTTTCCAGCGTATCCGAGAAGCTTCTTCAAAAACTCAAAAAGGAAAGGCACGCGGGTAGCGAACAAAAAATAGCCGATAAAAGGAGGGTGCATGTTATCCCCTATTGGCATAAGGTTTCGCACAATTTGAAGAGTGTTGCACAAAGACATGTGAATCTCGTTTTCAGTGCACCGTGCAAATTGTCCAAGATTTGTCCGATGATAAACAAAGTCAGACTGGATCCCTGCACCAAGAAACACGCGGTACAGTACACGCAATGCAAAAAGAATGTCGTCTATGAAGTGCCCCTAACATGCAACAAAGTATATATAGGTCAAACGGGGCGATGCTACAATGAGAGGGCGCGGGAGCACCCCTGGACTGGAAACAGCACCGCGGCCGGGCATATGGCAGAGCCCTGTAAGCGCTGCAACTGCCGTCCCATTCTTAATAAGACAAAATTCTTGGCACGATCCGGCGACATATTAGAGAGGGAGATCCTCGAAGCGTTTTACATTGCGCGCGCAGGAAACACTTGCATTAGTTGCGCGTCATTAGCACTCCAAAAAAAAGAGATTACCTTCACGTCGCGATAGAGCCTGAGCACGTGATGATGGTGACGTTTGTTTGTACATGTATAAGTATCAGTGTTTTCGCGCTAGTCTGTTGTAAAAAGCTAGTCTGTTGTAAGTGTTCCTTTCTAGTCCTCGTGTTTATTGCGCAGCGTTATATCTTCCAGTATGCAACACCAACTCGCCCACATCAAGCTCCTTCTGATTTTATGGTGTTTCCTAAAAGTACGTTGGATAGCTTCCATGATGAGTGTGATGACAATATATGCATTTTACGCAGTTGTCTTAGTCCTCTTGTTATGACTGTCAGGTTGCCGGTTGATGGAACTATTAAATTCCTGTATTTGATTTTTTTTTATATTCACACCTGCTGGTCGTATGAGCCTAGCGCAAAGAAGGCGTTACTCAGTTTCAACTCAAGCCACTTAAAGCTCATCAAAAGACGCATTGCCAAATTGCGCCTCAACAATGCGCTCTTCAAATCATGTTCACATTTGGTCGACGCAAGTTTCAGGCATTAAGTGTCAAGGCTACAATTCACCGGCTACCCCTCCCATCTGATCATTTCTGTAGCAGAAGGCTTACTTCGCCGGGCTAAAGGTACGCAAGACAGGTCCACCACCGCAGAATCATCCGCCCTTAAATTGTAGCGGTAGTTCCTTACATTCACCAAGTTTCACATAACCTTAAGAAAATTGCAGACAAATCTAACACTCGTGTTCTGTTTTCCGCCCCTTAAAAATTGGGTAACTTGTGCAAGAAAACTAATCCCGATAAGAAGATTAGTGTTGTATGCCCGAACAAGCACACTAAACCATTTGTTCCATGCAAAACGCGCGTCATTTACCGGATTCCTTTGTCCTGCGGCCGATTTTACATTGGTCAGACCAGCCGCTGCATCAATGATAGGCTCAGAGAGCACAGCAACAAAGTGGGCAAATTCCTCCTGATGGGTTTTTGGTGCTACATTGCCATAAATGCACGTGCCAACCCAATTTTGATAAGACTGTTATAGTGGGCAAGAGTAAGTCTCAAATCACTAGATTAGTAATCGAAGCTGAACAGATAGACCATTTAAGCGACAGGTGTGTAAGCAAAACGTCACTGTCCTTGAGTAAAAAGGAATTAGACGACTTGCGCATTCAGATCCAGCTTTCGGGGACATTGGATGATCAGCGCTCCTAGCGGCCACTGCTGGAAGCTCTCACGTTTTCAATGGGACAGGGTCATTTTTCGACGATAAAAAATCGTAGAGGCGCAATTTCCAAAACTTCTTAAAGGGGCACCTTCTAGGAGCTGTACCGCACTTAACAAATGCAGCATCGTTAACATCGGGGCTTCACATTCTGTTCCCACGACGACTAAAGTTTAAACAATGGGATCCTATGGAAGCGGCCGAAATCACGCCTCGTTTTTCGGGACAAAAACAGGCCGTCTGAAAAAACTAGACGGAATCCTGCAAATTTCTCGGAGATCTGAGTAGTACGAAGACGAAGCTTTCATTTGAGGCCGCAATCATGTTTCTGTGTGAAGAAAAACACGTTCCAAAATGAAGTTTTCTACAACCCAGTCGCTTCTTCGACTCGCGTCTTTGACCATCGTATCTTGATAAGACCCATTTTACCGTCCAGCGACCGCTGAGCGTTGTGGCCTTGGTTGAGCGCCTGTTCTGGCGACTCACGTGCGGTGAATGCGGCACGGGTTCGAATCGCAGAAATTTTATTCCTTTTTTTTTCTTTTTCTTTTTTTTTCCAGAATTGCTGTCAGTGGTTACGGTGCTCGGCTGCCGACCCGAAGGGCACTGGTTTGATCGTGGCCGCGGCTCTAGCATTTTCGAACGAGGCGAAAATCCACTAGTACTTGGATTTTGCTGCTGTACGTAGATGTAAATTCACGTTAAAGAACCTCAGGTGGTCGAAATTTCCGGCACACTCTTCTGCCGCGACAGGGAATGGGAGACGCCCGCTAAGCGCTAAGCGCGGGCTGTAGGACATCGTTTTTCCAGTCCAGACCTCCTCGACGGCGCGCCTCATAAACATATCGTAGTTTTGGCGTGTAAAGTTCCAGCAATTAATATTACTAGTGCGTGATTGCTGAAGATTTAGTTTCTTGTTTTTTCGCTAAAGCGTTGCACCCAGAATCTTTGCTACAGAGCCGGTTTCGCTTCTAGATATGGAGAAAGTAAAGTTGTCATGTTTCAGTATTTCTTATTACGCAACCCATTATCTAAACAACAAAGGAAGGGGAACCAAGGGCCTAATTCAGTTAACCGCAGCCTCAATAAGGCAACACATATTGAATCCAAGGAAAGCATGATAGAAGCTATTGATAGTGTAATGAAGCGTTTTAAATAAGCACTATACTATTGGAGACTGACCAGCAATGGCAGAACCAGCGCAAAGCTTGCGTTGCCGAATCGTCTTCTTTTCTTTCTACATCAGCAGCGTTCTCTGCTTCTGCAAGCAGTGCCGCTTTTAGAGAGTTTTGAACAGCGTACGCGAAGCTTTGCGTTTGCGTTGCGCATGCGTCGTACGCTAGCCTCTTGCGGGCTCCCGTTAAGTGACGAACGATAACGCTACGCCCGCAATGCCGGCAAGCTATGCGTGCGGTGTTCTAAAACTCTCTGTTTACTTCCCTTCCGAAACAGAGCCATCCTGGCGAATTACAGGCAGAATACCACGGCACTGAGATAGTAAGGCTTTAGCAGGTCCATTGCGCAATCTCATGCCTCGACATTGCTGATTACTAGATTAGAAGAAAGCTCAAGTGGCTTGACGCCGGACTCAAGTACGCGGCTTGTTAGACCATACGGGACGGGCCGCGGTACTTCGAAAGAAGTTTCGTTGACCGACCGGGGCTAGCTCAAGGAATCCAGAGCCACACAAGTTGATGATAACCTTGGCCGTTGATCCACACAAGTCAGTCCCGGGAATACGACGCTAAAAGGCTTCGAGACATCTCGATGGTGTATTTGGCACTGCTTGCCAGCAGTGGCGTGAAATCGTGCTCTCTGGCGACCCTCTTCAGCGCTTAGCAGCTTGGGAACTGCCGTCGACTCACTCACATAAGCGTGGCAAGGAGGTATTGCGCATAACGTGCAGGAGGGCTCGAGTCCTTATAGGTAGAAGACAGGAGAGAGTCCATTCGTGATCTGCGTAGCAGTGTTTTGGGCGTACGTCACGAAGAGAATGACACGGTTCCAGTCTTAGTAACCGGAAGTGACGTACATTGTCAGCACATCACCTGATGTTCGATTAACTGTTTCTGTTAAACCATTCATTTTATGATTGTAAGATGTGGTCGTGCGGTGAAAGACCTTGCATTCCTCTAGAATTTCTTGACGACGACCGAAATACACGTCCTTCGGACGATGCGCGGCTCACGTAGTGCGCCGTGCTGTAGAATGACGGGGTGTGAAATGAGAGGCAACATTGCTAGCCGATGCAGATGGCAATAGTGAAGTCTCTGCTTAGCGTGTAATCGATGGCAACAATTATCTGTCGGTTGGCAGCAGGAGTGATGGAAAGAAGTCCATACAAATCAACACCGGCGAAGTCCAAGGGACGGAGAGGGCAAGTCAGTGGTTGTTACGGAGCAGGGAAATGGCAAGGGGGGATTCGTGTGGCGCTGCGCGACGCAAAAAATGTAGCGGTGTAAGAAGCGGTACATTCTGCGTTGATAGTAGCAGAGCTGGAGGAAAGTGCAAATCTTCAACCCTTCGGCATGTGCACACTGCGAGTCAGCGTTGAAGGTGGCGCATATGTCTTAACGTAGATGGCGCGGGATAAGAGCGATTTGCGTCCATCATAGAGGTAGTTGTGATGGTCTATCAACTGTCACGAGGAATGAAATGGTGTGTTTGATGACTTATTTCTCTAAGGATGGTAGGTGACGTTGCTTCACGCAACAAGACCATAGGGGAAGCAACGCAGGGGTTTTTGCGCCAATGCACAGGCATGTTGGTGACGGCTACAGCGGGAACACGTCGTAGATGGACAAGAAGACCGCCGCTAGAATGTGTATTGATCGGCGGATGCAGGGGGGGGGGGGGGTGACGGGGTTCAACCGTACTTTATGCATGCTTGTGCGTGCTTTGGTAGGTGCATGGCTGGCATAAGCAACCATGGTTGCCGTTGGGTGGACATGAAGGCGCCAGAACTCACGCCAAAAGTAGCCAAAGTAGCCATGACATTTGATCCTATCGCCGAATTTCTCGCCAAACAGAACAGAAGCGCTATTATCAACAGAGGCTTTACTATTGATGAATAAATAAAACTATTTTGAATAAGTAAAACCACAAGTTTAAAAAAGAGCCATGGCGCCAACTGGAAATTTTCGTCGCCAACGGGGTCCAAAAGTAGCCAATTTGGCGCAAAGTAGCCACCAACGGCAACCCTGTAAGCAAAAACTAACTCGTCAAATCCGCGTCTACGCTGGGCAAGCACAGCGCCGAACACAACGCCGCTAGTGTCCTTGTGAATTTCATTTTGGGTGCTCTCAGCTTTTCTGTCATAATAAACTTCTCTCTCTCTCTCTCTCTCATATGGGGCGAGCAAATCAAAATGTCGCAAGATTGGAGGCGAAGTAAGAATTCATCGGAGTTTTCTGCATGCATCGCCACATGTGACTTCGCTCAAAGGTCGCAGCCACAGCGGAGGTCAGTGAAATGCGCTATAATTGCGGGGAAGCGGTGAATGAAACGTGTAAAATAAAATCAAAGGCATAGATAGCTGCGAAGGTATTTCATTGGGAGTTTAGGAAACGTAGCAGCAACACGAAGTGTCGTGGGATCCGGAAGGACGCGATCTCGGAAGAAGGCGGCCCAGAATAAGCAGCTTTCGTACGCCAAAGCAACACTTCTTTAAGTTTACCTCAATGCCATTAGAGCTGATACTAGTGACGACAGCTTCGACCTTTTGTAGATGGGTCGCAAAGCCGTCTGGAAAGATCAGAGTACCATCCAGGTAGTAGAGATTCGTCTGCCACTTGAAGCCGCGAAGGATGCCGATCATGCGTTAAAATGTTGCAAGCGCGTTGCACAGCCCGAATCGCGTCACAATAAATTCATATAAGCCATCGAATCTAACGAAGGCTGGTTAGTGGCGGTCAAGTTCAGCCATCGGGGCTGCAAGCAGCCGGAGCGCAGGTCCAACGAATAGAGAGAGAGAGAGAGAGAGAGAAACTATGCTCCATGCCAGCAGTCGCGGCGTCGTCTATTAGTGGCTATAGGGATAGATGTCCTTACGTGTGATCTTGTTCAGCAAGCCATAGTCTACGCAAAAACTAGGCAATTGAGCCGTCTCTTTTTTTTTTTTTTTTTCAATATCGATCGGTGAGACCCATCGGCAGTTCGAGGTCTGTATGACGCCGTGTTGAGCCGTGTCACTCGTGCGATGTTGCGACGTACTGTGGCTGGCACACGATACGCGCACATAGGCTAAGGAGCGTGGAGATCAGTGTCGAAGAAATACATCGTGTTAGACTTAATGTTGGGCTTCAATACATGAAAGGATGTTTTGTTAAGAATATAATTCGAATGGCAATGCTCGCGAATGTAATGTTCGCGAATTAGGTAATACCTCGAAACTAGTGGCATCATAAAAATTCGTTCCAGGTTGCCTTGAGAACTCCACGGCTAAACATTGGGAATTGAAATGTGGGCGATAATTCATTTAGTGAAGATCACAATTAGTAAATTTTCGTTAGTTAGTGGACTAAGCCTTTCAATTTTTTGTGTAGTAATTTCAGCCTCTTCTCGTAAACCAGCTGACGAGCTAGATTTGTACAATACCTAACAGCCAACCTTTAAATTTGTTTGAAAGTGTTCGCTGAAACGTCGGTATTCTTCCTATTGTTGTACACATATGTACCGTACTCCCCTCTAGAATGCCCGAGCGCTTGAGTGCATTTGAGATAAATAAATAAATAAATAAATAAATAAATAAATAAATAAATAAATAAATAAATAAATAAAAGCCTAAGCACGTGTTACACTCACTAAAAACGCTAAGGCGAATAAGGGAAAGGTGGGCTAGTTGGTTAGGTTTCATAGTGCAGTATATGGGGCAGCGCGAGAACGAATACAAGGACGAGAAAACACAGGACATGCGCTGTCTGTGTCCTGTCAGCGCGTGTCCTGTCTTTTCTCGTCCTTGAATTCGTGCTAGCGCTGCCCCATACACTTCGCTAAGGCGAAACCTGATTGGCCTCTTGACACACTTTTGGCGTTGTAAAAATACATTATATATATATATATATATATATATATATATATATATATATATATATATATATATATATATATATATATATATATATATATAAACAATGAAGGGCTAACATAGGACCCGGAAGTAACAGTTCAAAAAATATATCAAGCACGTACGAAAAATTGTTCTTGGGAAGGACTGACGTTTCGGCCGCGGGACCGGCCTTCGCTGGTCCCGCGGCCGAAACGTCAGTCCTTCCCAAGAACAATTTTTCGTACGTGCTTGATATATTTTTTGAACTATACATATATATATATATATATATATATATATATATATATATATATATATATAGGAACGGTGTTACGGGCCGCGCGCCGGCGCACAATCTCGGAGGCCATGCATGAAGCAACAATCGAATCCGAAAGGAAAAAATTAGCACGCAATTAGTACGTTGTTGAAAGTAGCACAGATAGATGTCATTTCAACATGCCCACATTTGCCTCATTGACACTTTGATAATTAGGTGAGTATTTTCGGAGTTACGAAATTAATTAAGACTAATTAATTGATTCAAATTAACGAAAAAAATAGTAGCGGCTACTACAGTATACTGGGAACATTATGCACTAGGTCTGCTTCGCCTAACGCCGTTCCTCTTTTTTTAAATCGTGCTGCGTGATAAATGGGACACCCTGTATATTTGAGACTGTGTACGAATCGTGAAATGATACTTTCGCATTCACGATTCACAAATGTGTGATCATCATCATGACTACGCAACATGACTACGCTAATTGTACGGTATATGCCACCCCCATGTTTCTCCAATCAACCCGGTCCTGTGCAGGCTGCGCCCACGTTAGCGTCGGCAGCTTCTGAATCTCATCTGCCCATTTAACTTTATGCCTCCCGTTCGCGCGTTTGCCTTCTGTTAGAATGCAGGCTCTTACTTTCAATTGCCACCAGTTGTCTTGTCTTCTCTCTGCATTCCCTTGAGAGATAGTGGTAAATTACCATTCGCTTTTCTCTTGAGAGATAGTGGTAAACTGCCAATCATTATCTCAGAATACGTGCCAAATGCACACTGCAACATACTTATACTTTTGGTTACTTCATTCTCATGGTTCGTATCTGCGGTCACTGCCTTCCCTAAACAGACGTATTCCTTTACCACTTCCAGTGTTTTGATAGGCATCGCAAACCACTCTTCTCTTCGGAGACTGCTGAACATTGCTTTATTTTCCTGCATATTAATTTTCTGACCCACCGCTCTGCTTTCCCTGTCTAATTCAGTAATTATGATTTGCAATAGTTTTCCCTGAGTTACTAAACATGGCAATATCTTTAATGTGCACCTAAATCTAAGCACACGGGCCTCAAGCATTTTCGCCTCCATCGAAAATGCGCCGCCGCGCCGTATTTTGTAGTTTGAACCACACGTTTGGTAGCACCATGTTAGTTCGCGGAGGCTGCATTTTGATGGACGCAATATGCAGGAAGCCCATGTGCTCAGATTTAGGTGCACGTTAAAGAACCCCACGTGGTCTAACTATCGGGGGCCGCCACTATGGCATCTCTCACATTCATATCGCGTTCTTTGGACGCAAAACCCCAAAAATTATTATAAGAAGTATAACCGCTTTCTGTGCATCCAGAGAAGCCTAAGCAGTAGAAAAAAGCTCGGAAAACACGGGGACGAAAAGTAAGCAGGCGCTACAAGCTAAGTAACCTAGAATTAAACATTGCGAAATGCTATCATTCGACTGTCAAGTCATTAAATGTGCGCCAACTGCTTCAAGATCTGTCATCGACCGAGCCTTTCAACATGGTAAAAAATTTGCACAGCTTGCGCTGAGTCTCGTAAGGCTGGGCAGAGCAGAGCTGGTCGGCACTCGGCTGGTCCTGGCTTGACTAGTCACACGTTCATTCACACGTCCATGCACGAGGTGTTCACGCCATCACATTGCAATGCACGAGTATTGGATAGGTATTCATCGGGTTTCATTGGGAATCGCTTGGCAATCACAGCACCAAGTACCTTACTTACCTTATTTACATAAAGTGGCCTAACTTGCAAATTCGAGGCTTGGTCTCGATTAGCTTCCATCCCATGTCAATGTAAGCTTAATTAGCTAATTAGTCGAGCTACCACTAGTTATATTCAGTCTTAATGAGTATTTGGCTAAGCTCGGCACATCTTACATAGTTCGGCATTACTAGGCACACGAGAATCTCAGCTCGGCTAAATTAGGGCTTTTTGAGGTGTGATTTCATTAACTTAGTTATGCGTAGTTAATTAGGTTTTACAATGCTCAACATGGCTTAATAAGGCCTGTCTATGGTTACGTTGGTTCAACTAGGCACATCTGTTCTTAATTTCGCTTGACGTGGTTTCTTCTCTACATCGCGAACCGGACAAACGGCGGGCACAACATACTTGCTGTAAAAGAATGCGAACGGAATAAAATAATACGTTTGGCTGCCCTTCCGAATTCCCGGTGCAGTCGGGCACCGTTTTCTTTTTCTGATGCGTGAAACGAGTCCTTGCCATAGGATCGGGGAATGACTAGCCATTTTAACGTCGCAGCTCGCCGGTCTTATCTTTGTCGCCGTTAGCAACGAACGCGGCAGGCCACGCCAAGTCGTGAAGCTGTGTGTTCTGAACTTTTTGTTTCTTTCCTTTTCTTTCTTGCCTTGACGGAACTCTTGACTTCGCGCGAGATTCAAAAGATAAAAGTCATGCGGCACGTGGTGGAAGACACGCGAACTAAACGCCGATGTCCGTGAAAGCTGGATCTGTGTAAAGGCCTGTCATGTTGCCGGCTATCCAGAAGCGTTCAGTTTTCGTTTCCAGCCCTGTCACGTTGTTCATTGTTTGTTGGTTTTTCATGTTTTCCGCAAGTAGTCACGTGGTTGTCGTGTCCAAATATAGGTACATTAGTCGGCTTGGTGATGGAAACCTTATTCGTGGTGAGTAGCGCCAGTGTGTGTGTTCTTTCTTCCCTTCGCCCTCGTCTTTTCGCGCCCACATATAAGAAGTACGTCGTGCGCAAGGTTCCTCATCAGGGGGAGGGGGGGTACGAAGGTTCATCGCAGTGCCACCGCCTACTAAGACATAGTATGGGGCAAATTTTGCGTCCCCTCCCCTCTTAGGTGACAAGGCGGGGGTGGCCGCCACCCTTGTTCCCCCGTGCGCACGTCTATGTAAGTAAATGTATTTGTGCGATTATTGCGCTCACTGAAACGAAAGTTTAGCGTCCACTGCGCGCGATTAAAAGACATAAAAGTATAAAAATTCCCAGAAGTCGCAATAGTAGTATTCGTACAATGTAATACCACGGCCGCTCGACGAAAACACACGGTGCGGCCTGCCACGTCGCGGCGCAAGCAGTGCGTGAGAGTGTGGAAGCGGAGTTGACAGTTGTCGCCGCATTTCGCTAGGAGGGCGCTAGTAGTAGGGGAGGGGAGAGCTCCGCGAGACGCGCCGGTGGGAAGGAGCGAGTGTTCGAAACAGAGCCGGTTCAAAAAAAGAGCAGTTAGGTCGAGTCGGTGGTTGTTTTTCTCCACATGCATGGTTAGCTCTCAGTGTCACTCAACACAGTTTGCGCATGTGTGATATTTTATGCGTTAGGCAAAATGCAGCGCAAATGTTGTGGGCCGCTGTGTTCGACGAACAATCCATTAGGTTGGAATACCGCAAGCTGCAAAAAATGGGAACGCCCCTGTGAGTTCAGAGGCTAGCGCACCCATTAAGATTGATGTAAAGAATCAAGGATCTGCTCCTATTCCATCTGGCCTTCTCCTTGCTGCGAGAGAGCTGGACAGTGAACTGGAATTATTTAGTAGCTGGTCTAAGAGGCTAGCCGACATAGAACTAGCTCCATTTGCTTATCTGGATGGCTATCTCGTTCGTGTTTGTGATGAGAAGGTAAAGGTTGCTTGTTCTCAACAATAAAATAACTAGATCTGTGTCTCTAACAAGCCGTTTTTCCGCGCATAGTTATCGAAAAAAAAAGATCCGCTTTATAATACATGGTTTTATATCAGTACAGAAGGTGGTGGTTCGGACTAGTTGGAATTCGGTCAATATGTAGAGGAGTGCGAATACTCAATTTTCGAACCATATCGAATACGAATCGAGCAGTGATGAAACCGAATCGAATATGAATGCGAATCGAGTACTATTCGAATAATTTTCAAATAATAAGGAAATCATTTTGAACAGAGCTATACATTTAATAATAAAAAAAGGATCCGATATAAAAGCACTCGTAATGGTCCTTTGTTAAAGTTGCGAATTTGTTTTAGCCATGTAATACATGGCTAAAACAAATTCGCAACTTTAACAAAGGACCATTACGAGTGCTTTTAGTCAACTAAAATATACCACAATTATGAAAACTGGGGAAAGCTCGCCGAATGCAGCGACTAGAGCCGGGAGGTATTTTGTAACGGCAGGTTACAGAAGCGACTACCGTATTGAAGGTGCTACTTTGCCTATAGCTTCTAAATAAAACTGATGCATAAAAATTAAACAATGCGGAATCAAGCACCACACATATAGCTAACTATGTAATGGAACAGATAAACAACTTATAACAGCGTGTGCCTTCGCAGAAACAGTAGCTATAGATATATCCATCAGTGCTGGATACTGGCAAGATCAATTTACACTGACACAACAACTGGCTCTGTTGTTATCATGTACATGTGTATCAAAATTACACTTCTGAACCTGAGGGCAGCCGTAGTCCCTTCCCTGAGTTATTACAATACAAAGACAGCAACTGATGGCCCTTTGAACGTTTCCATCATTTGCGGTTTTCCCGTCGGTGCTCAGTATTCGAAAATTATTCGGAAAATATTCGGTATTCTGGAATATGCGCAATTCGATTCGTTATTCGGAAGTTTCGAAAATTCGCACGCCCCTATCAATTTGATTACTTAGTCCCACTCGCAACACAAGGAATAAATACACAAAGAAGATGCAAATACGCCGCGCTTTCAACCAACTCGATTTGTAACCCTCTTATTGATTGCACTTCGTGTTTCGAGAGCACTGATATGACATACGTATAGGTACTATGAAATCGACAAGGTCATGAAGATAGCAGACGTGAGACGAAGTGACAAGATTTGCGACCTGCTATCGT
Source organism: Rhipicephalus appendiculatus (assembly GCA_030522465.1). NCBI lineage: Eukaryota > Metazoa > Arthropoda > Arachnida > Ixodida > Ixodidae > Rhipicephalus > Rhipicephalus appendiculatus. The sequence goes on from JALIZH010024111.1 coordinate 35,055, forward strand.
CTGCATTTTTTGCCACACCTGTTGCTGTGCCGGAAGCTGACTTAAGGGGCGGAAGACCACGCCATGGAAGTTTGCAAAGTTTTCCTCAGAAAGCTCTTACGAGCGCTTCTAGACAACTGGAGAGGAAATGTTAACATGACAGATGAGCATCTCGTTCGCCTGGCGTGAAAGCCTCTGGCTAGGAAAGTGCTGCGCCTGTACTTCCAAGAACATGGCAATTTTTTTTTCCCAGTAAGACGTTTTGGCGGGCTAGTTGGTTCACTGACGTTGATAAACTGCACGAAATGACCAGGACATTAGCAAGAAAACTGTGCAATAAAGTACCCGTGCAATAAAAAATTATGACTCCCCTGATGCTCACGGTGCTTTTTTTTTTCTTGTAGGGTGTGAGAAACACAATCATTTCGGAAATACAACCACACTTGTCAATGAACGACCCTCATGTTGCAAAAATACCGCAAACGAACATATTCGAGTGCGAACAGCGTAACGGCAACGAAAGAGCAGCCACTTCAAATAAATCGAACACTTGCTATATTTAGGTTCAAGACTCGCCGACACACAATCGGTAGAGACGCTTACCAGTATGATTTACGCTATAGCAAGCTTATCGTAACCCTTTATAAACTAACCAGCGTACAGCGGCTGCACTGTCAAGCCGCGATCCGCTGCAATAATTTCGGCGCTCTCGCTTTCGGTCTCCCCAGAGCCGCCCCTACTGGTGGCGCCGTGGCGGCAGCCCGGAGCACTAGGCGCGCCACGCCGTCTCCGCTCCACGCGGCAGGCCGCACCGTGTGTTTTCATCGAGCGGCCGTGGTAATACAGTTCAAGCTGGTAATACAGTTGAAGTAAAATGTCTGGCTATTTTATAGGCTTTATATGTTCTAGCGCTGGTATCTTTCGTGCAAGAGAACGTATTGCAGTAGCACGGGTAATTGCGCTAGTTGGTATTGGCTCATGTTTTAAATGAATAATGCGCTCACAGACACTAGAAGGAAAAGAACGCAAACACAGGCGCCACTAGCATTTATAGTTTATTGGAAAGGAAGGCATATACATATATATCACTTCTGTCACATGACCTGGCTAGTGAAACAGCAAAAGAAAAAAGAAGAAAAAGATACTCATGGGGCTAGAAAACACGTGCCTCATATCAGAGCCTCGGAGTGCTGATTAGATATGAAAATTCGTTGTCTGTTAATGTGAGGGAGGGTGCGCGTACGCAACTTTCCCCACATCGCCTAATGTGAAACACCTCTATCAGATCTCTTGTGGTCTGATCTGGTTGTTTAGATAAAATAGTAGCATCACAAAAAAAGGGGTTGCAACCGCACAAGCTGCAATGTTGGGGCATGCGTGAACTATCTTTTTTGCATCCAACAATCTTCTGTGTTCCTGAAACCTGGTGCTTATACACCTTACCATTTGGTTTAACAGACAACGAATTTTCATATCTCATCAGCACTCCGAGGGTCTGCTATGAGGCACGTGTTTTCTAGCCCCATGAGTATCTTTTTTCTTCTTCTTTTGGTGTTTCACTAGCCAGCTCACGTGACAGAAGTGATATATATGTATATGCCTCCCTTTCCAATAAACTATAGTTGCGAGTGGCACCTGTGTTTGTGTTTTTACCTTCTAGTGTCCATGTCTGTGTGAGCACGTCAATCCAGTTAAAACATGCAAGAGAACGTGTATGTTCTTCCGCTGTTCTGAGCGGTGAATCGTAAGCATTCTACTAGATTTTTAGAGTTCCGTTACGCCATGGCTCCCAAAGTCATTCATCGCGTCGCAATCACTTTGAGTCACAAAGTTTCCTACAATATTATTGTGATAACAATAATATGGACCCCCCTCGGCTGATTTTTGCCGTCGCCGTCATGTCCCGGATATGTATATGTATTTATATATAAAAAACGGCATAAACAAAAATAACTAAGCACAAAAATAGTTCAGAAGCACCTGATCGTGAATTCGAACAAGCGACCCCTCGCTCGGCAGCCTGCTGCGCTAGCCAACACAGCCACACGCCAAGCTCGCGCCAGCGATATAACGGCGAGCCATTCATATGCACCATTTGCCGCTCGCGGTACGCAGATCTCGGAACAGCTTGAGCGTGTTTTCTATCACGCAACGCTTTTACAGTTTCTTTTAAATTGAAAACTACCCTTGAGACGCACACGAAAAGGTGGCTGCCTTCTGTACCACTTATGATGTAGAAGGAAAAAAAAAGAACACCGGGCACACTTGGCGTCAGACGCCACCGCGTAGCAGGAGACGCAGAGGGGTCATTCCACGTGCCGCAATTAAATGAAAAAGAAGTATCAAACAGCGTCGAAAAGTTCTAAGAGTATCATATAATCGATTCTTGGCCAATCCCCCCTGAGTGGGTATAAGCCATGTCAGAGGTAACACAAACAACAGCGTCGGCTTCTGCATTGTGGACACTCGCAACGGGTTGCTCAAATACAAACACGTAACAACTGTGACAGTTGTTAGTTCACGCTAGTCCTGTGTATACCTATGCGTCGTTTTCGAGCGTCCTTCTTTGTGCTGTGGTGGCGCGCTGCAAGTATCGAGCTGCTTGTCGTTCTTCGTGTGACATTCTAATTTCTTGCTATCGCGTTCATTGATTCACCCTAGTGGCGAAACTGTGAGTTTTTTTACTAGAGGGAACTCTGGCCCTGCGATCGTTCAGCCACCATGCGAATTATGTTAGCACATGAATTTGGCTAACCTTCTTGCTTGCGGCTTCGAGCGCACTTGTGTCTTTGTTTATTGTTGTATTTCGGCGTTTCTTTCGGAAAAAAACGATGGATCGTAGTGAACTTCGTGACCTAATTTTAATTGGTGAGCCTAAACAGTCAAGGTGGTGAAGTGGAACAGATGAACGTTTGGTAAACTTCGTCTTGCGACGAACCTACTGCAGGTGATACGCAGACAAACGGAGTGGGAAAGAACTATGCTTAGACAAATCCATGTACTACCCATCATTCACATGTCGGCTGAAGCGCCATGCGTTGCAGCTCCCATAAACACAAGCACCAGATTTCCCTCTAGTGGATTATTAGAAAACTGTGCCTTGAGCCACCGGAGCGCTAGCGTGGCAGGCGTGACGTCACAACACCTGATCCGCTACGGAGAGGCGTTGCAGCTCAGCTCGCACGAAGCCTCGGTTCTACTGTACGACGTGACCAGATGCTTGGCCGCTCTGTCTCGCCGTGGATGGCACGCCGGCTGAAGAGTCTGTACATGCGCTTTAGCGGAAGAGCCAGGCTTAATCCAGTCATCCAGTACACCGAGCTACACGGAAGGCCGTGAAATCTCAAGCAAGGACAAAGTTGCCTCCTGAAATATCAGGGCAAAGGGAGGCCACATAATCACGTTGCAGAGAAGCTTATCAAGCGCGGAAGTGTGCCAAGCTACTGCAGCCGCCGTCGTTAATCAACGCGAACAACAAGCAGAAGGAGCCCAACATTACTGAAACACTGCGTGTATCTTTTTTCTGGAAAATGAAGCTAAACACACGTTTCGAACGTTAGAACTAGGTTTACAAGAGTTAAACCACAGCCTGTTTTCTTTTTCGGATTTAGCACTACCTGGTTCGGACATAACGGCTTATGGACGCGTTTGAGCTTATAATTCACACAAAGTAGGGTTTGGCACCGGTGAGTCTGAGAAGCATATCGGAGTGGTTTCTTCGGTATACATAAATACTTGAACTCTTTTTTTAGTGCACGGGAAAAGTGGTAAGTAGAGTATGTCAAAGATATTGGTCCAGGACATGATCTTTGGGGGGACAGCTGTAGTTTGAGGGGCGAAGCTCCATAGGACCTAGCCTTGTCGTCGTCCGCGTCGGTCACGGGGAGATTCCTGAATGTGAGACCGAAACACTGGTTTAAGAATTACAGTGGTGCCACTCACGCACTGAGATTTGAGCAATTTTTGGAGCAGGAAAATTTTAGTTTTGGAGCAGTTTTGGAGCACCTAAATATGAATTTCGTAGCACTTTGGAGCAAAAGCACGCAAACTGCTAACGACTTTAAGAGATTTCAAACACTTAGATTGACAAACATCATTCCAAATAATACTGGCATGCTCTAAAACAATACTGCTATGCCTCTAAATACGAAAGGTGATGACTAAATTTGTATATTTTTAGTTGAAATGAGAAAAACCAACCTGGTGACAAATGGCCGGCACTTTTATTTCAAAAAATACAGTTGAGGAGCTGCTGAGACCATGGCCTCTCACATCTTTTGAATTTTTAAGTTCACAGCTGCTAGCATCGCCATATTTTCAGACAAGCTATACCTCGTGACAACTTTCTGTGGCAGCACAGCCAAAGCTACGTGGGCGGAGCTTCTGCACATGTGTTACTACGCAAAGTAGTCCGTTTGCGGGCGATTTCGGTTTCGCAAGCGCATCCAACATACGTTTTCGCACGAACATCCAAGGTTTATGACGTTACTTTTGAAATAGTATATATGTAGCTTTAGTCAAAAGCTATGACAAGCCTTGAGATATTTATGAACGCAGCAGTGAAGGAAAACTACATGAAATCATTGCCGTGTTCTGCGAATTCCAGCATAAACTAACCTGCCAGCGGTTTAAGCCCGCGGTAAAAGTGAGCACGATACAGTAATGCTTGCATTTGGCTTTGTTTTTTTTTTTCAAAGCAATAAAATATTATGTATTGCTAAGGAACACCGGAAGCAGCTTTATTGAAACGTCAGATTTATTTTTGAAAAAAAAGGGGGGTGGGCACGGCCGAGCATGAACTGTGTGATAGGAAATTCATCGCCATGGCAAGAAAAGAAACCATGTCCTAAGTTTCGATGAATACAGCATCGGTATCGTCGTCTTCCTTCTTTTGGAGACGCAAGAACTTTCTGGAGACGCTCACGTTATTTTGTCTGTGGACGCGAAGGCATCGATTGGCCGCAGATGTCTTGGCCACGACCGGTGACAGGCGGGCGTCGCGTTCGTAAATCCACGGCCGTGGTAAATCCAAGCGGATGAAACGCTTTCCTTACTCGGTCAAGAACGCTGTTCTGGCAGTTAGCCGAATAATAGACATGAACGCGCCTGTTGCCCAAGCGAAGCTTTATACTGGTGATTTTATCCTCGAAAATCGCTGTCATCGCAAAGCGCCAAGAACCGCTCCCGCCGTAGACGCCGACGGGTACGGTGTTACAGTACACGATCTTTAGCGTGATTGTATCAGCAATATCAGGCAACCGAAATGCTGACCACGTATGGAACGCAATTGAAAAGCGTCATTGTTTTAGATGCGATGCAGCTATTTGACTCACGTGTGTAACACCGTACGTTACGTGCGTCCGTAGGAATGCGCCGCAACGCGTTCTCCTCGCCGTAGATGTTGGAGCGTTGCCAAGTAGGTCACGCCACAGCTGCGCGTCGACGTCAGGCTCCCCTCGCACGCTTCCCTCGCTCCGCCCGCTCGCAACACCTCTGAACGTGTCACTTCTCTCTCGCTTCACCCTCTCCACCGCCCGCAACGCTCGACCGCACGTCGAGTGGAAACACTCTTTCGGCTCGTTTATTTGCGATGACGAACGTTTTAACCGGGTCAACGCCGTGCGCACCGCTGCTGCTTCGCATCCCATCAGGGTTCCCTTCGGGGAGATGGTCCAAGTTTTTACGTACAGTTTCGAATCACAATTTTGCTTTCAAGCAGTTGGTCTTGCTGAAGACTGACAGGTCGCCGGTGTTACTTTCAAGGTGGCTATCGCGATGAGAGACCCACTTTCATTGACGGTATCACTCGCACACAATTTTTTTCTCCGTGATAGCATATGCGGGGAACAAAACATTTGACGACGCACAGCTGTCTCCTTTTCTTTCTGCTCGATGAATACAGATCACCAGCGAACACGCGCTCATCCTCGCTCAGAAGCCACAATGTGAACTTGCTCAAAACCGAACGACGCCATTGTTGTTTACCGGGGCAGGAAAAAGGTGAAATGACACCAGAAAACTAAAAACAGCAAAAAACGAAACTCCCGCACAGAATAAGCTTTCTTGATAACAATGTGGACGGATCTTGAAAATAATAACTACATCTTTTGTTTTTATGTTTTCTTTTATGCTACGTAGTATATAAAAGTTAGCGCTCGCGGACTACATGCAGAAGCGTAGCAAAAAAGTGCGTGATTCGGCTTCGTAGCTTTGGTTGTGCTCTCTATGGCTGTGTTGCCACAGAAAGTTGTCGCGAGGTGTAGAATTGGATTCAGCGAGTAGGACCTGGCCAGACTCAATATCCCTGATGTTGTTTTGCCAGGCCAGCCTTAATGAGTCCCTGGCTGCCACAACTCAGAGTGCTAAGAAAAAAAATTACACCATCTCCCACTAAAGGGAATCATGAGGGGATGCGAAGCAGCATTGGGGGGTGCACACCAAGTTTCCGTTTACGTTCACTCGGCCGCCGAAGCCAAGCGTCGGCGTCGAGCTACCGCTTCCGCTACAGAGAGACAACGCCAGTCTGCGGCGAGGGCAGCGAGGCTTTCGAGACAACTGCAGCGACCGGGAACCGACGGAGCGACCGCACGATTCAAGCGAGACTTCCTCGCCCGAGCGCACGTGCTTATATGAAATGGCGGAGGGAGAGGAGGGAGTGGCTTTACAGGCTGCAACGCAGGGGGATGAGAGGAGAGAAGGCGATCGAACGCCTGCGTAAAGGAGGAGAGTGCGCGGCATCAGCGCGGGGGGAGGAAGAGAGAAGGCGACCGAACACCTGCGTAAAGGGAGTGGGAGAGAGAGTAGGCGCATGCGCAGTAAGGGTGGTCAGGACGCACACCACCACCGGACTGAACTCCGCTCTAAGCTGCTTCGCATCTAAAAAGAGCGCAATGGGAAGCGCCTTCGTGCCGTACTTAGCCACTAGATGGCGACAGAAGTTTTATATTAAAGTGATCCCGTAGCTGCTGCGCGCGTGGAGATATTTCGGAGGAGTCTGGCTTGTGGACGCGCGCTCCTTCCTGAGCTCTTCTGGGGACGCTTCTGTCCTTCATGGGTGCGCACGACGGACCGCCAGCACACTACGGAAAGCAGGCACATGGGCCGCGCAGTTTGAAAACGTTTCGAGAAGGAAATTCAAGTTTAGATTACGGTGATCACAATTTATTAAACCGCTTCGTCAATCACGTCACGCCCGTTTGAAGGCCACTACTGCCACACGCATTACGCGCTGTCACTAATTTCGACCATGACCTCGGAGGTCGGGCCGCCCGAGCAGTCTCGGAGGCAACGTTTTGGCGCATTTTGGCGCATTTAGGCACAAAATTGTGCTTTTTTATCAGGATGGCGCAGCAAATCTCGTTTGGCGCAGTTTGGCGCATTTGGCGCAAGAGTGGGACCACTGGAATGAACAAATATCAGTCATAATTGTGACAGAACAATATAAAACACCCGGAAGCACAAACCCTTTTTGCTAGTCGGCGACTTAACGCACACATTATAGACCTTAGGACCTAGCTTTGTCGTCGAAGCTCACTGTCCGCTGTCATGGTGGTTAGAAAACCATTGCTATAGTCGAAACATGTGTGTGGGAATAAAAAAAAAGGTTTACAATAGACGAACATTTATAATTGTGAAGAAACAATATAAAACACCTACAAGCACAAACCCTTTATACTAGTCGGCGACTTCAACGTAGACATTCGGGACCTTAGGGCCGAGCTTTGTCGTCGATCTTTATGTCACACGATCTCACTCAATTTACATTATACGGGGCAACGCTCGGGTAACATATGTGCGACACAAAAAAAAGGTTTAACAATACACTAATGTCAATCATGATTGTGACGGAACAATATAAAACACCTATAAGCACAAACCCTTTACACTAGTCGGCGACTTCAACATAGACATTGTGGACCTTAGGACCTAGCTTCGTCCGCTCGTCACCAGCCTCGTTCAACGAGTTGCGGCAGCGTCTACAAACTCCACCCGTTCTTGCTCAGTTTGATGAGGATACACCAACAGCCATCCATACAGACGCCAGCAATGTGGGTCTAGGTGCTGTTCTTGTCCAGTGCCAAGATGGTGCAGAGAGAGTAGTTGCCTACGCGAGCAGAACCTTGACACGTTCTGAGTGCCACTACTCAACAACTGAGAAGGAGTGTCTGGCTGTCGTTTGGGCAGTTGCAAAGTTTCGCCCGTATTTATATGGCCGCGCTTTCCAAGTCGTAATCGACCACCACTCCCTTTGTTGGCTGACCAACATGAAAGACCCGTCCGGACGTTTGGCGCGCTGGAGCTTACTGCTTCAAGAGCACGACATGACTGTAGTCTACAAGCCGGGAAGGCAACACTTAGATGCCGACTGCCAGTCGAGATCACCGATTAAACCGCCGACTACAGAGGATGACGAATACGCACGCTTTTTAGGAGTTGTTGATGCGGCTGTCATCTCTCGCCAACAGCAAGATGATCGGGAGCTCAACTCGCTCATAGAATTCTTGACAGGACGAGCCGCGAAAGCGCCGAGGGTGTTTTCGAGGAATCTATCATCATTCAGTTTACGGAACGGAATTCTCTACAAGAAGAATTTCTCATCAACAGGAACAAGCTATCTGCTGGTAGTTCCTGAAACTCTCCGCAACGAAATTTTGCAAGCCTGCCATGACGAAGCCACCTCGGGCCACCTCGGCTTCAAAATAACATTGACAAGCGTCAAGGAAAAATACTACTGGCCAAGAATCACAGCGGAGGTGAAACACTACGTACGAACATGCATTGACTGTCAGCGCCGCAAGGTACCACCGGTCAAACCCGCTGGGCTGTTGCATCCCGTTCCAGTCCCGGAAACTCCATTCGCTCAAATTGGAATGCATCTTCTGGGTCCATTTCCAACATCGGACAGTGGCAACAAATGGGTTATAGTGGCAACGGACTACCTCACCCGATACGCGGAGACCAAGGCGATTCCGAGCGGCACTGCAGCTGAAGCGGCCCGGTTCTTCGTTGAGAACATTGTCCTGAGACATAGTGCTCCCACGGTCGTCATAACAGACAAAGGTACCGCGTTTATAGCCGAACTTTTGCGCACCGTGCTTATGCTCAGTGGTACAGCGCATAGGAAGACGACAGCTTATCACCCACAAACAAATGGGCTTACGGAACGACTCAACAAGACTCTTGCTGGCATGCTTTGCATGTACGTCGACGTGGAGCACAAGAATTGGGACCGAATTTTGCCGTACGTCCCATTCGCGTATAATACGGCACGTCAGGAAACAACGAAAATGACACCGTTTCCACTCATTCATGGTATAGAAGTGACAACGATGATTGATGACACCGTTGATTGATGCTTTGCTGCCTCATGACTGCGATGATTGAGAGACAGACGCCGCAGATTTCACTGAGCGCGCCGAGGAAGCAAGACAGCTTGCCCGCGTAAGAATAACCAATCACCAAGAACTTGACGCCCAACGGTACAATCTCCGCCATCGATTCGTCGCTTATAAACCTGGGGAAAGAGTCTGGGTTTGGTTCCCTGTACGACGGCGAGGCCTCTCGGAGAAACTCCTACGCCGATACTTCGGACCCTACAAGGTTCTGCGCCGTCTTAGCGACGTCACGTACGAAGTCGTGGCTGACGGCTCTTCCTGTTCGAAACGCCGTCAGCATCTGCCCGAGACAGTGCACGTGGTCCGCACGAAGCCGTATTTTTCCGAGTGATGTGAACGCCCACTGGCTACCTTATGCATCGACTATTACTTGGTGAGCATCGAGGCGATGCTCACTCTGGCGGGAGGGTAATGCAGCGTCCATAGTTCGATCTAGCTGTGCGCTAGCGACGACAAGGAAGACCACGGATCTGCTCGAGAGGCGCGGCACAAGAGAGTGAAGAAGAAGACGTTCGTGGCGGCTCTCTCCTTGGGTGCGTCTGCGAGTACGACACGCCGTACTTCTCTCAATAAAGCCCCTGTGTTTTATAACCTGCGACAATATACAGTGTTTGTCACGTCTTTCATGATGTACTGGGTGAAATTCACGGAAGATTCACGGTTTACCGATGAACCTCCGGAGCTTCGCCCACTCATCATCATTCACCCCGTGGATATTGCCACGCGCTATTCTTATTTTCACTTTTGTTGTATTCGGTTTTCGCCCACAGAGACCTTCAGCAAAGCTCAGCTCAAACCGCGCCTTATTGTTCTAGAACCTTCGCGATTATTGTAGATCATTTTGTTAAGATTGCACGCAAGACGCGACCACTCGAGATTATTCCAGAGCTTGCGCGATGACCTGTGATAAGGCTACAATGTTCGACGCATGATGCATAAAAGCCGGCGCGCTCCAACGATGTTCAGTTTGATCGACGGCCGACGCTCCGTTCGCCGCTATCAGTGCCAGCGTGTATTGCTGTAATCTGACTTTCAGTTTACCGGCCACAAGTTCGGCCTAATAAACAGTTTCATCTTGGACACGTCGCCTACTGCCTTCGTCGACGTCACAACCACGTGACATCTGGTGGAGGTGCTTCGCGGCCTATGTACCGAACGCCCCCCCTCAAGCCGTGAACCCAGCCCACGTCGCGAAGAAGACACCGACACCATCAGCGACAGTCGAGCCAGCCGCAGACTGAAAGGACTCCCCCCGCAGCACGGACTCCTACCGGACAAGTCAAAAGCCACGGTGACGAAGACGACAGGGACAATGACAGCCGCTGTTTCACCAGCAACGATCGTGATCCAGACACCGAGAGAGCCACCGACTTTCCATGGATCGCCAAGTGAGGACCCTGAGACCTGGCTAGAGACGTACGAACGCGTCGCGACTATGAACAACTGGGACTCGGTCGAAAAACTGCGGCGCGCCTACTTCTACCTCGAAGACGCCGCGAGGACGTGGTTCGAGAACCGGGAGTCCACGCCTCGAACATGGGACCTGTTTCGCGGCGCTTTCTTGGAGACGTTCGCGAGCGTCGTCCGAAAGGAAAGGGCCGCCGCCTTACTGGACACACGAGTGCAGCTCCCGAATGAAAGCGTCACCATCTTAACGGAGGAGATGACGCGGCTTTTCCGGCACGCCGACGCTGACATGCCCGAGGAAAAAAAGGTTCGGTTCCTCATGACAGGAGTAAAGGAAGAACTTTTCGCCGGACTTGTGCGCAACCCCCCGAAGACGGTCTCGGAATTCGTTTCGGAGGCCACAACAATTGAGAAAGCGCTAGAACTCCGCAACAGGCAATACAACCACCGCCTGCCTACGTCGAGCTGCGCGGATGTTCAAGCGCTGAAAGCCGACGACCTACGCGAAACGATCCGAGCGATCGTTCGAGAGGAACTGCGCAAGCTCTTACCGTCGCCCCAGCCTCAAGTGGACTCGATCGCTGACATTGTTCGTGACGAAGTCCAGCAAGCGTTGGGAATTCCCGAACAAACACGGCCCCAGCCGGTGGCCTTGAGTTACGCTGCTGCAGCCCGACGCTACGCACCCTCTCAACGCCCCCGTCAGGACGCCGCACAGCAGCACTACCGTCGCCAGACGCCGCCGCCACCAACATCGCCACCATCTCGCCCGCCTGCCGGCCAGCAGTACACGCCGAGGAAGACCGACATCTGGCGAGCCCCCGTCCACCGTCCACTCTGCTACCATTGCGGAGAAGCCGGCCACACGTACCGCCGATGCCAGTACCGACAGATGGGGCTACGGGGATTCGCCGTCAATGCGCCGCGTCCGCAGCCAGGCGAACGGCCTCGCGACATCGACGACTACCTCACTGGAACACAGTGGCAAGAACGACGAGCTTCCCGCTCGCCGTCGCCCGGCCGCTACATCAGTGGCGTAGCCAGGGGTGGCACACCGGGCACGTGCCCCCCCCCCCCCCCCCCGAAATTTTTTTCGCCATGGCATACAGGGCTAAAAAAACGATTTCAAGGAGGTGCCCCTCCCGAAATCAAGGGGGTGCCCCCCCCCCGAAAAAAATTTCTGGCTACGCCCCTGCGCTACATGTCACCTCACCGCCGGCAGTACAAGGGCCCAAACCGGGGCCGGTCGCCTAGCCCGTATCCGGGAAACTGAAGGCAGCAACCGATGGAGGTGCGGTTGCTGTACGACGAAATGCCGAAGATCCTCCGCGGCCGCCGACGACGACAACGCGAGGAAACCAGGAGAATACGACGCGAAGCAGACGAAGCCCTGCCGACGAAACGTCGCGGACCGACGAAGACGTGACGACACAACAAGGAAGCAGCGCAACAAATCGACTTAGCCGTGATCCGACGCCGCGACCCAACCGCAACGGACGACGACGAACCAGCGACCTCGACGTAATATTCGACGGTCACAACGTCGCCGCTCTCGTCGACACTGGAGCCGACTATTCCGTCGTCAGTGGGCCTTTTGCGACGCAGTTGAAGAAAGTGAAGACTGCTTGGCAAGGCCCTGAAATCCGTACCGCTGGGGGTCATCTAATAACGCCAGCCGGTGTTTGCACAGCAAGAGTCACCATCAATAACCGGACCTATCCAGCCAGCTTTCTAATTCTACAGCACTGCTCCAGGGACGTAATACTTGGGATGGACTTCCTAAGTAAACACGGCGCCGTCATCGACCTAAGGTCTGAGTCGATAACACGAACCTCAGAAAAAGCGCTGCCTACCGAGACGACGCCAGGGAGCCATGCACTGAACGTGATAGAAGAGCACGTCACCGTTCCGCCTCTCTCCAGCGTCATCATTTCCGTCGGCACCGAAAACCCCGCAGACTTCGAAGGCGTCATCGAGGGTGATCAGCACCTGCTTGTAAACCGTCAGATTTGCGTGGCACGAGGCATCGCCGAGTGGCGTGAAGGGAAAGCAACAGTGATGCTTACGAACTTCAGCAACGAATACAAGCACGTGAGCAAAGGCACGACGGTCGCCTACGTCGAAGACATTGTGGAAACCAGCGACGCCCTCGCCCTCGCCGAGTTTACCGAACATGCTCCGACGAACCAAGCTCATCAACTAACTTTCGACGTCAATCCGAGCCTTCCGACGCATAAACAAGAACAGCTCAAAACCCTGCTCCTGCAATACAAGGATTGCTTTTCGTCGTCGTCCAGAGTTCGACAGACACCAGTCACACAACACCGCATCATAACAGAGGAAAGTTCCAGGCCACTACGTCAGAGCCCGTACAGAGTTTCAACGAGGGAACGCGAGGCAATAAAGAAACAAGTCGACGAAATGCTACGCGACGACATCATCCAGCCTTCAAAGAGTCCGTGGGCGTCACCCGTGGTGTTAGTGAAGAAAAAGGACGGAACCCTACGCTTCTGCGTCGATTATCGCCGCCTGAACAAAATAACGAAGAAGGACGTGTACCCTCTCCCACGGATAGACAACACCCTCGATGGGCTCCACAACGCGAGGTACTTTTCGTCTATGGACCTCAAGACCGGCTATTGGCAAATTGAAGTCGACGAGAGAGACCGAGAAAAGACCGCGTTTATAACACCAGACGGCCTCTTCGAGTTCAAGATCATGCCCTTTGGTCTTTGCTCGGCGCCTGCGACTTTCCAACGGGTTATGGACACAGTACTGGCAGGATTGAAGTGGCAGACGTGCCTGCTGTACCTGGACGACGTCATTGTGCTTGCTTCAAACTTCGACGAACACCTCCGACGACTTGACGCAGTACTTCAAGCAATCAAGACCTCCGGCCTCACCTTGAAGCCTGAAAAGTGCCGCTTCGTATACGAGGAGCTATTGTTCTTGGGTCACGTGATCAGCAAGTCCGGAGTACGCCCCGATCCTCAAAAGACAGCCGCCATCGCTACATTCCCGCCACCCGCCGACAAGAAGGCCGTCCGTCGATTTCTCGGCCTGTGCGCCTATTACAGGCGGTTCGTCAAAAATTTTGCCCGCATCGCCGAGCCACTCACTAAACTTACCAGAACCGACGTCGAGTTCAAGTGGGAAACACCGCAAGAGGAAGCATTTCAAGAACTAAAACGACGCCTGCAAATGCCTCCATTACTTGCACATTTCGACGAACACGGCGAAACAGAAGTGCACACCAACGCAAGCAGAGTGGGACTCGGCGCCGTCCTTGTGCAGAAGACGGACGGACTCGAAAGGGTTATCAGTTATGCTAGCCGGTCGCTATCCAAGGCAGAGGCCAACTATTCAATAACAAAAAAAGAGTGCCTCGCCATCATCTGGGCTACGTCGAAGTTTCGCCCCTACCTCTACGGCAGGCCCTTCAAAGTGGTGACCGACCACCACGCCTTGTGTTCGCTAGCTAACTTGAAAGACCCTTCAGGTCGTCTCGCAAGATGGAGTCTCAGACTTCAAGAATTCGACGTTACCTTCGTTTACAAGTCCGGACGAAAGCATTCTGACGCCGACTGCTTGTCTCGCGCCCCCCGTCGAGCCGCCGCCACAGGACGACCTTAATGATGACTGCTTCTTGGGAACCATAAGCACCGATGACTTCGCTCAACGACAACGAGCCGATCCGGAACTCAAGGGCCTTATAGAATACCTCGAGGGCAAGGCCACCATGGCTCCAAAGGTATTCAGACGAGGACTGGAGTCGTTTTTCTTGCGCAACGGCATTCTCCTAAAGAAAAACTTCTCGCCACTTCGGGCCGACTCCCTCCTCGTAGTACCTTCAGCGTTACGTCCCGAAGTTCTGGACGCTCTATATGACGGACCGACGGCTGGACATCTTGGATTTTCCCGTACGCTCGCTAGGATACAAGAAAAGTACTACTGGCCTCGCCTCACTGCCGACGTCACCCACTACGTGAAGACCTGCCGAGATTGTCAACGACGGAAGACACCACCCACTAGGCCAGCCGGACTTCTGCAACCCATCGAGCCACCTCGCCGACCGTTCCAGCAAATCGGCATGGACTTACTGGGGCCGTTCCCGACGTCGAATTCCGGAAACAAATGGATCGTCGTAGCAACGGACTACCTCACCCGCTACGCCGAGACAAGGGCACTGCCCAAGGGCAGTGCAGCCGAGGTAGCAAAGTTCTTCGTCGAGAACATCGTACTGCGTCATGGCGCCCCAGAGGTCCTCATTACCGACAGAGGTACGGCCTTTACAGCGGACCTAACGCAGGCGATCCTGAGGTACAGCCAAACAAGTCACCGCCGGACCACCGCCTACCACCCGCAGACCAATGGCTCACCGAGCGTCTAAATAAGACCATCGCCGACATGCTGGCCATGTACGTCGACGTCTAACACAAGATGTGGGACGCCATCCTTCCGTACGTGACCTTCGCGTACAACACGGCCGTACAAGAAACGACGCAGTTGACGCCATACAAGTTGGTCTACGGACGGAGCCCAGCAACGACGCTCGACGCCATGTTACCAAACGTGACCGACGAGGAAAACATCGACGTGACCACCTACCTACAGCGCGCCGAAGAAGCACGACAGCTCGCCCGCCTACGGATCAAAAAGCAGCAGAGGACTGACAGTCGCCGCTACAACATTCGACGACGCCACACGGAATACCAACCAGGTGACCGTGTATGGGTGTGGACGCCAATACGCCGACGGGGACTCAGTGAGAAGCTTCTTCGGCGATACTTCGGGCCGTACAAGGTGCTTCGACGTCTCGGTGCTCTGGACTACGAGGTCGTCCCGGACGGCATCACGAACTCTCAACGGCGCCGTGCGCCACCTGAAGTCGTCCATGTCGTGCGCCTCAAGCCGTATTACGCGCGTTAGCAAACCTGAGGACTGCACTTATTGCTTAATTATTGTACGTTCTTTCTTTATAGTTGTGATTTATTGTTGCATGCATTTTCCCCCCGTGTTCTGTTTTAATCATCGGGACGATGCCTTTTCAGAGGGGGGGCATTGCCACGCGCTATTCTTATTTTCACTTTTGTTGTATTCGGTTTTCGCCCACAGAGACCTTCAGCAAAGCTCAGCTCAAACCGCGCCTTATTGTTCTAGAACCTTCGCGATTATTGTAGATCATTTTGTTAAGATTGCACGCAAGACGCGACCACTCGAGATTATTCCAGAGCTTGCGCGATGACCTGTGATAAGGCTAGAATGTTCGACGCATGATGCATAAAAGCCGGCGCGCTCCAACGATGTTCAGTTTGATCGACGGCCGACGCTCCGTTCGCCGCTATCAGTGCCAGCGTGTATTGCTGTAATCTGACTTTCAGTTTACCGGCCACAAGTTCGGCCTAATAAACAGTTTCATCTTGGACACGTCGCCTACTGCCTTCGTCGACGTCACAACCACGTGAAATTATGCTGTAAAGTTTTTCCTTCTACATCATGAGTGGTACAGAACGGGGGCACTTTTCGTGCGCGTCTCAGGGGCAGTTTTCAATTTTAAAGAAACTGTAAAGGCGTTGAAACCATCGTGAGTAGAACAACCAGACAGGACACACAGCTAGGAACAGACGGGCAATGCGCCTGTGCTCGTCTGTTCCTAGCTGTGTGTCCTGTCTGGTTGCGCTACTCGCGATGTTTTCTATGTCAAAACACCAACTCGCCCAACAGTCAACTCTTCTAAAATGTAAAAGCGTTGCGTGATAGAAAACACGCTCAAGCTGTTCCGAGATCTACGTACCGCGAGCGGCAAATGGTGCATATGAATAGCTCGCCGTTATATCACCGGCACAATCGTGGCGCGTGGCTGTGTTGGCTAGCGCGGCAGGCTGCGGAGCGAAGGGTCGCTGGTTCGAATCAGGTGCTCTGGAATTTTTTTCAGCTGTTTATTTTTCTTTATGCATTTTTATATATATAAATAAATATATATATCCGGGACATGACGGCGACGGCAGCGGCAAAAATCAGCCTAGAGTGTCCATATGTTTGATATCGCAATAAAACCAAAGTAATAAGGCCGCGGCACACGCACTAACGCGTGAAGTACGGTTTGAGTCGTACAACGTGAACAATCTCTGGGTAGTGCTTTCGATGCTGGGATGAGATGGTTACATCTGGGAAAACCTCATAGTTCACGTCACTCACGCGACGCCCTACTTTGTCCAGAGTAGCGACTCAGGAGCTTTTCGGACAACCCTTGGCGGCGAACCGGAGTCCATACCAAAACTTGATCTTCTGGGTGGTATTCGACTTGTCGACGGCGAAGATTATAGCGGCGTGCATCTGCAGTTTCTTGTTGCGTGATGTGCAGGCGTGCCAACTGTCGAGCTTCTTCGGCGTACTGAGTAAGCTGCTCAGCGCAGGTGTAAGCAAAGCGTCGTAATCGTGTGGCAGCATAGCATCAGCATGGTCTGGACCTCATGTCCGTAGACGAGAAGGAACGGCGTGAATCGTGCTGTTTCCTAAATGGCAGTGTTGTACGCAAATGTTGTAATGTCTTGTTGTACGGCAGAACCTGATCCCACGTCTTGTGCTGAACGTCCACATACATGGTTAACATGTCGGCGATAGTTTTGTTCAATCGTTCTGTCAAGCCGCTAGTCTGCGGGTGATACACCGTCGTCTTGCGATGGCTCGTGTAGCTTACTTTGAATACATCCCCAATGAGCTGAGCAGTGAAAGCTGTTCCTCGATCAGTGATCACGCAAGACCGGGCGCAATGGCGAAGAACAATCTGGTCGATAAAAAACTGAGCAACATCTGAAGCTGTAGCTCCTTGTAGGGCCCTTGTCTCGGCGTATCTCGTTTGGTAATCTGTCGCTACGACTATCCACTTGTTACCGGCAGATGACAGCGGAAATGGCCCCGTAAGTCCATTCCTATTTGATCGAACGGCGCCCTAGGTGGTGTGAATGGTTACAGCAGGCCTGCTGGCTTCAGAAGCGGACATTTGCGGCGTTGACATTCAAGTCAGCTTTTTACATAGCGCTTGACGTACGTAGCGAGTTTCGGCTGTTTCGGCCTGTTGAAGTCTGGCGAGGGTTTGCGAAGAACTTAAATGACCGGATGTAGGCTCGTTGTGGCAGGCCAGAAGAGTGTCGTCTCGCATGTCAGAAGGCACGAATAGCAGGTAGGCTTTCCGATTGCCGTTCGAGTTTTAGGAGCTTGCGCGGCAAGCTTCTTATGCTCACGCCTTGTCCGGCGGCGGCGATGGCCTCGGCGGCGTGTAGTCGCCGCCTTTCCGGTGAATTCAAGAATGCTCACTAGACGGCGGCTCCGGTCAAGGCGACGCACACCACTCTCAGGACGCGCGCTTCCTTTCTCTTCGCCGGGAGCTCACACAGTGAACACTCTTCGTTACCGCTCGGCCACATCAACAGGCGCGACGGGCTCGCAACGCAGCAGCAGCTTGGGCTCGCCGCCAAGACCCTGCGGTAAGAGCCCGGGAGGCCGAAGTAAAGTGGGCTCGCCGTTAAGCAAACCCGGAGCTGCGGGCCAGGCGCTCAAGGCGGCGCACACCACTCTAGCCACGTGCGCTTCCTTTCTCTTCACCGGGAGCTCACGCAGTGAACACGCTTCGTTACTGCTCGGCCGCATGAACACCGCAGATGCCAAGGCAGTAGCGGCGCGGGCTCGCCGCCCGAGCGCCGCATGTAATGTATATATATTTTTTGGCAGCAGTGGTTGCGGCTAGAGGACGACGCTCTAATTCCCTGCTTCTGCACTATACAGGTTGGCGACAGCCAGTTCGTTTGAAGGATGATCACCTATCCGCCGGTCGCTAACGTTAACACAGTTGCCCGCTGGCCGCAACTGCACAGTCACTACACGTGCCTGGGATACCTGCGTCATCGGCGCAGGGCTACCCTTACCACCGACGGAAGAGACGTCACTGAACTGCTTGAACTGCCACCCATAGGCGCCTACATAAGGATTCCCTCTAGTCCTGACTCGTCATTTTGGCAGCAGTGGTTGCGGCTAGAGGACGACGCTCTAATTCCCTGCTTCTGCACTATACAGGTTGGTGACAGCCAGTTCGTTTCAAGGACGATCACCTATCCGCCGGTCGCCAACGTTCACACAGTTGCCCGCTGGCCGCAACTGCACAGTCACTACACGTGCCTGGGATACCTGCGTCATCGGCGCAGGGCTACACTTACCACCGACGGACAAGACGTCACTGAACTGCTTGGCCTGCCGCCCATAAGCGCCTACATAAGCATTCCCTCTAGTCCTGACTCGTCATTTTGGCAGCGGTGGTTGCGGCTAGAAGACGACGCTTTAATTCCCTGCTTCTGCGCTATACAGGTTGGTTGTTTGCTTATGGTTTTGTCTTGGAACCACTTGCCGCTCCCCCCTGCTGCCAGCAGTTTTTGTAGTTTTAGCGTGGTCTTCATTGCAGTGTTTTTTAGAGTTTCCTAGGGTTGCTAGTGATTATTTAAGTGTTCTTAGCATTGCATCATGCCAACCACGGCGGAGCTTTCGAAGTAAATCGAGGTACTTCGTTCTGAACTTGCAGAAATGAAGGATAGCTTGCAAATGCGCAACCAATTCTACGAGTCCGTTAAGAGCAGAAATGAAGAATTGGCCAAAGAAAACAAAGAGCTCAGGGACGAGAATAAACAACTAGGTAATCGGCTGGCTTCCTAAGAGCAATACTCACGCTTAAACAATGTCGAGGTAAAAGGCATTCCTAACACAGAAGGTGAAAACTGTCTAGCTGTAGTGCAGGCGATTGGCCTCAAAGTTGGGTGCCCCGTTGAACGCAAGGACATCGATGTCGTCCACCGTATCCCGGCAAAAAATGGATCAAACATTATTGCGAGATTTTGCTCCAGGGCAAAGAAAGCAGACTTTGCTTCCAAAGCACGGAAAGCACGAATTACGACAAGTGTCATTGGTTTTCGCAGAGACATACAACCCGTGTTTCTTAACGATCATCTAACCCCGGAAAACAAGAGGTTGTTTGCTCAGGCTTTGGAACTAAAAAAGGCTAAGAATTGGAAACATCTATGGACGGATTCCTGCGTAATCAAGGCCAGAAAAAGTGACGACAGCCGCGTCTTTCGTATACGCGAAACAGGCCATCTGTCCATCTTTCAATAGATAGTTGCCTCTAAGATATCTTGAACAACCATGGATTCCTCTGTTTTTTCTTATCAGCAGACTAAAACATTTCTCGAGGATAACCCCGCGGCTTTATAATTGATTCACTAGAATGTCCATAGCCTAAGAAAGCATCATGATGACCTCGTACACTTCCTATCAGCAATCGATCACACGTTTTCGGTCATATGCCTCTCTGAGACATGGTTAACAAATAACGATGGCAATCTGTATGGCTTATCTAACTATACTTCTGAGTACTGCAACCGCGACTGAACCCGTAGTGGCGGTTCTGCCGTCTTTATTGCTTCATCGCTGTCATATAGGCGCCGTCTCGATCTTTGCTTTACTAACTTAAACTGTGAATCGGTGTGGCTTGAATTTGACCAAACAGTTTTTTCACTGAACGGCAGAAACACCATCATTGCAACAATTTACCGCCCTCCGTCATCATCAATTGTTCATTTTTGCTCGCAACTTGAATCCCTCTTAAACCTTCTCGTTTCTGAAAACAAAAACGTCATCATATGCGCTGACATAAACATTCAGATACTTGACCTTTACAGTCATTCATGCTCTGATTATGTTCGCGTTTTTCAAAGCTTGGGCTTTTCATCGTTAATCACAGCTCCTACTAGGTGCGATCCATCAGGTACGAAGACATTAATTCACCACATTTTGTCCAGTTTGACAACGAGCGCCTCTGCGGCGGTGACAGATTATCAATTTAGCGACCATTATCCTGTTTTTCGCAGAATAGGATCTGCTCCCTTGTCCCGTACCACAAACCATAAACAAGTCATGAAAGCGGTGTTTAACACATACATTTGTTTCCTTGGTTAACCAATTAGATTGGTCAGATGTCACAAAAAATTAATCTCCTGAACCAGCCTACGACTCTTTTGCTGCTCTAATAACAAACTGCATAACACGGAGCACATCGTATGTCCCAACTTCTCGGTGGCTTAAAGAGCAAAGAAGCCCATGGATCACTAACGGATTATTGCGCTCAATTTCCAAAAAAGATAGAATGCATAAGAAGCTAAAATGCCAACCATTTAACACAACGCTACAAATTCGCGATCAGAAATATTCCAATACGCCTGGCGCAATTTCGAAACGTGCTAAACGTGACTATTTTCAGAAGCACATATTCCTTCACGAAACCGATACTAAACGAAACTGGCAGCTAATTAAAGAGTTCCTGAACAAAACCGATTCCCACACGCGATTGACTAAAATAAATACTGCATCCAGCACATGTACTGAGCCAATTGACATTGCCAACGCTTTCAATGACCATTTCGCCAACACCGAAAATAATCAACGTCGACCATCGCTTTCCCACTTATCGCGCTGTCCGCAATCCTTTTACTTGTACCCTACTTCTAGCGCTGAAGTTCGCTCTGTCATATCATCGTTAAAAACAACCGGCGCGGGTTTAGATTCCATTCACCCATCACGAGTTAAGCTGATAAACGACTAAGTTTCACCTGTTCTTGCTAACATCATCAACAAAATGTTCAAAAACGGCATATTTCCAACTTCTCTAAAAAATGGCAAGATAACTTCCGTTTTCAAGAAAGGTAATCGCGAATGTATTAACAATTACCGTCCGATTTGTATTCTTCCATTTTTTAGTAAAGTAATCGAGAATATTTTGTACAAACGCCTAATGCCATATTTAAAAAAGTTCGACTTACTCTCTCCTCATCAGTTTGGTTTCCGTCCAGGTTTCTCAACTGAACTGGCGCTCATTAACTTCACGGACAAAATCAAACTAGCTATTGATGAATGTTTAATATTTGGTGCAGTCTTCGTCGATCTTGCTAAAGCTTTTGACACTATTAGTCATGCCATTCTTTTTCATAAACTCACATCTTACGGCATTACAGGTCCAGCCTTCAGCCTTATAACGAATTACTTAAAAAACAGGTCGCAAGTTGTCGAAATCGACGGTAGTCTTTCCAGTCCCAAGATTACTAACCCAGGAGTGCCTCAAGGGTCTATTCTAGGCCCTCTGCTTTTTCTTTTATTCATCAACGATTTGCCCCTAACACTTCGCCATACTGACTGCTTGTTATATGCGGACGATACAACCATATATTCATCTCATAAAAGCATCCCCGTATTATTGGTGGGCTCGGCGGCTGTGCACCAACGCAGACCGCTAATCCTTTCACTCTTATCATGCAGGTGTTTCAGTGCGCATTCCTGCGCATACTGCTTTCCGTTCTCCTGCCAGCTTCTTTGACCAGTCCGTTGCAGTATCAACATCGTTCCGGCGAAAGTGGCACGTTTACCTGTCACGCCCTCTTGGTCTTCGACAAAAGGTTATCAACCAAAACGTACTTGGAACCACTGGATTTCACCAAATTCAACAGATCTGGATCCCTCCCGGCGCCACCGGTCAGCTACGTAGCGCTCGACGAAACCTGGTCGACGCTATCACCATCGGCATCGATGTCTGTGTCCACTACAAAAGAGCGGCCTTTGCCGGCGGCGCTTTGTGGGCTCGGCGGCTGTGCACCAACGCAGACCGCTAATCCTTTCACTCTTATCATGCAGGTGTTTCAGTGCGCATTCCTGCGCATACTGCTTTCCGTTCTCCTGCCAGCTTCTTTGACCAGTCCGTTGCAGTATCAACATCGTTCCGGCGAAAGTGGCACGTTTACCTGTCACGCCCTCTTGGTCTTCGACAAAAGGTTATCAACCAAAACGTACTTGGAACCACTGGATTTCACCAAATTCAACAGATCTGGATCCCTCCCGGCGCCACCGGTCAGCTACGTAGCGCTCGACGAAACCTGGTCGACGCTATCACCATCGGCATCGATGTCTGTGTCCACTACAAAAGAGCGGCCTTTGCCGGCGGCGCTTTGTGGGCTCGGCGGCTGTGCACCAACGCAGACCGCTAATCCTTTCACTCTTATCATGCAGGTTAGTAAAACTTACAGTCTTTTCGCTAAGAAGTCTAGTAATTACCTGCTGTTTCAGCTGCCGAGCCCACACGGTTGCGTTCTTGTTGCACTTGAGTGTTCTCGTGTGATTCGTGCCTTGTTGATGATGTCGGGCGATATTGAAAGCAATCCGGGTCCTGCTTCTAATGCTGTACTAACTGAACTGCAGAAATTATCTGCCGGTCAGACGGAATTAATCAGTCAGGTGCAGGACCTAAAGTCCCATTTGTTATCGACAGATAAATCTATAGCAGATCTCACTAGACGCATGACTGATCTAGAAGGGCATTGCCAAAATATTCTTTCCTTGCGTTCTGATGTGGAAACGCTCAGAAGAGACACCGCTCGCGCGAGTGACGTTTTGCGCAAGCTTGAAGCGCGCGTGGATGACGCCGAGAATCATTCTCGGCGCAATAACCTCATATTTTATGGCCTTCCTGAATCAACTGGATCGGAAGCATTTGCCGAAGTTGAACAGCTTGTCATCAAGCACTGCCATGATCATCTAGGTATTTCCATCGATCCGAAAGAAATTGAGCGCGCGCATCGTCTGGGTCGCCGCAAGGATACTAACCACCATCGTCCCATAATAGTTAAATTCGCATTCCATAAAACAAAAGGAGCGATTCTTTCTAATGGACGAAAATTTAAAGGAACCACTTTTAGTGTAGGTGAAGATTTTTCACGTCGTGTACAAAACGTCCGTCGGCAATTGATTGCCTTTGCTAAAACCAAGTCGCTGCCTTTCTCCATCACTTACAAAACACTGCTAATGGGTCACAAGCGCTACGTCTACGATGAGCAATCGCAAACTGTAAGGGAAGCATCGTAGCAATTTCCTCGGCGCAAATCTGCCGGGCACACCACCACACCTCAGTCTGGCCTTTCACTTTCAGTAGTCTTTGCTAACGCACGCAGTTTTTTTCCTAAACGCGATATTTTTCTGAGCTTGTTTTATCATCAAGCAGTAACGTATTGGTGATAACCGAGACTTCGCTGACAAATGATATAACCGATGCAGAAGTGCTAGATCACCTACCTGGATTTCAACTTTATCGTAAGGACCGTACGGGCGCACGTGGAGGCGGTGTTCTGATCGCTGTGCACCAACAGTTATCGTGCTCGGTGGCCAGGACCGACTCGCCTCAACTCGAAATTCTTTGGGTCGTTTGCCGTGCTCACCCTCATACTGTCCTCGTAGGCGTTTGTTATAGGCCCCCGAACAGTAACCCAGATTTCACATATAAGCTCAACAATAACCTGAGTGACCTTGGCAAGCAGTATCCACAAGCAGAGATACTCCTTCTCGGCGATTTTAACTTTCCTCAAATAGATTGGAGTAGTAGCGTTCCGTCAGCTGTGGGCAGTGAGCCCGCAAGAGACTTCATAGATTTCTGCCTGAATTGCAATCTAACCCAACTTGTATCCCAACCAACGCGCGTTACAGAGAGCAATTCCAGCATCTTAGATCTAATACTAACTAGTCATCAAGAGAGCTTATCATCAATTACATATCTGCGCGCCGTCAGTGACCACAAGGTAATCCATGCGGCTTTTTCGTTTCAGCCTGTAAAACGCGATATCGTCACCAAAACAATCCGTCTTTACGACAAGGGCAATTATAGTGCCATCAATAACGAATTGGTATCTTTTCTTCCTGAATTCGAGAGAATAAGCCATACGCGCTCTGTGGATGAGAATTGGATTATATTTAGAGATAAGTTAGCCACTCTTGCCGAGAAGTTTATCCCAAAAATAACGTTCACCGCAAACCGAAACAAGCCGTGGTTCTCACATACACTTCAAAAACTAAGAAACAAGAAAAAACGCCTCTTTCGATCAGCCAAACAGTCTAAACTCCCGTCCTTATGGGAAAAATATTATGCCGCTGAAGATGATTATCTAAGAACCATTCGAAACGCCAAGCACGTGTTCTATCATGACGAGCTGCCCAAAATGCTTGCAACTAGCCCTCGCAAATTCTGGGAGGTGATAAACCCTCGGGAGATGCGCACCATTAGTATCTTAAATGCGCATGGCGATACGGTCAACAACAATGAATGCGCGAACCTTTTTAACGAGGCCTTTTTCTGTTTTTACGAACGAAAGTTCAGTTCCCGACTTTTCTTCACCTGCGCGCAGCACCGAGTCTATGTCCCCGATTACATTTTCCACAGACGGGATCATTTCGATTATAGAAAATATTAAGCTTTCTTCTTCTGCAGGGGTAGATGATATTAATTCAAAACTTCTCATAAATGGTAAACATGTGTGTGCCGCATACCTTACATTGTTATTTTCGCAGTCATTATCATCAAGAATTCTGCCACCTGACTGGAAAGTAGGCAAGGTCGTTCCAGTCTACAAATCAGGTAACAGAGACTCTCCGCTAAATTACCGTCCCATATCTTTGACAAGTATCCCCTGCAAAATCATGGCAACATGTCATCTACTCCCATATCATCAACTTCTTGGACTCAATGCACTTTTTTCATCCTTCTCAGCACGGGTTCCGAAGAGGTTTTTCTTGTGAAACGCAGCTGGCCATCTTCATTCACGACTTACATTCTAACCTTGACTGCAACATTCAGACTGATGCTCTTTTCCTGGATTTCGCTAAAGCATTTGACACTGTCCCTCACAAACGCCTAATTCTTAAATTATCTCTGTTAAATCTAGATCCTAACGTACTTGCATGGATAACATCTTTCCTGACTAATCGCTCCCAATTTGTGTTTGTTAATAATCACTCCTCTAACCGACTACCTGTAACTTCCGGTGTCCCGCAAGGGTCTGTCTTAGGGCCTCTACTCTTCTTAATTTACATTAACGATCTACCATTGCATGTATCCTGTAACTTTCGTATGTTTGCAGATGACTGTGTAATCTACCGATCAGTAACCAACATTCATGACCAAACACTAATTCAGCATGACCTTAACAACATACAAACATGGTGTAACCGTTGGTTAATGAACCTAAATCCTAACAAATGTAAGCTTGTTTCTTTTTCTCGCCGCCGTAACCCTTTTGAGTTCACCTATTCCATCGCCAATGTTCCCATACAATCGGTTCAATCATTCAAATACCTCGGCATCACCTTGGCTCATGACCTGTCCTGGCGTCATCACACTACTAACATCATCTCGTCCGCTAATAAATCACTCGGGTTTCTCAGACGGAACTTACGCCATACTCCGCCTCATGTCAAGACGCTTGCATACAAATCATTTATCAGGTCCAAACTCGAGTATGCATCTTCCATCTGGAGCCCTCATCAAGCATACATAATAAAAGAACTCGAATCACTTCAAAATCGGGCTACCAGGTTCATTCATTCTGCATATTCGTATGACATCAGCATCTCATCTCTGAAGGTGGAATCTGGTTTGGAAACCCTTGCTTCACGCCGACAGTGTGCCACCCTCTCTCTTTTTCATATGTTTTATTTCAGTTCACTGAATCATCCACCGTACATCACGCCCCCCTTCGCACATATCTCATCGCACTGGTCATCCTTCACAAGTCGCAATACCACGTACCCGGACCACTGCATTCCAAGCCTCCTTTTTCGTACGAGCAGCAAAAGACTGGAACGGCCTTCCTATGCCATCTGTGTCATCACTAACCCATCTATGTTTGCCGAAGCCATTAAGAACACCGATGTATAGTTTTTTTTTTTGTTCTTGTTGTTTTGTTAAACACCACCCCTTATGTAATACCCCTAAAGGGGGTCTTTAAGGTAATAAAAGTGAAGTGAAGTGAAGTTAAAAAAGCTAAATGTTGACTTAAATATTGTCAGTGATTGGTGTAGTAGTAACTGCCTGCACATTAACCCCACTAAAACTACATTTGTAATATTTCATTCTCCATCATTAAAAGTACCACCCGTGGCGCTCACGATAATAGATAATGAAATACCGGTAACTAACAGCGCCAGGTTTCTGGGTGTGACATTAGATGAGCACCTAAAATATAATCTTCACTTTCATTCACTAATGCATAGTTTCCAAAGGCACATTATTCGTTCGCTATCACTCCTACATTCATAGTCATCTGTCTTACTGCGTATCATCTTGGGCTAATACTTACTACTGTCACCTAGATTCTCTTCAACGCCTTCAAAACCAAGCTGTACGATTAATGACCTTCAGTAATGTTTTTGCGCCCTCTAAACCGCTATACCAAAACCTAAATATTTTGCCACTAACAGAAGTACTAAAACAAAAACTATCTCTACTTATTTGTAAGTTTAAGCAATGTGGCAGCTCTCTCCCTGTTTACTCAAATGAATTTCTTGTAAACACCAACATTACTAGGTTCTCTGCAAAGGACAATCTACTTCTTCCCCGCGTTCCCACAAATTACGGAAAACTAACAGCCCTCTTTTCAGGCTTATCATTTTGGAACGCAATACCATACGAAATTAAATCATCATCTGTACATACATTTCAAAGCCTTCATAAGAAATACTGTCTCGATAAAATATGTCAGCAGTCACACTAACTTACTAATATCCGATTTTTATCGCTTTTAAATGATAAGCATTTCTTCGCGTACTGCAGGGACTTTTAGGGTTTCTATCTACGTATCTATCTATCTATCCATCTAGCCGCCTACGTCTGGGTGATCTCGTGATTACCCCTTTAACTTTGGGTAGACCAAAATTAGTATGTGAGAATAAGATGGTTTGACGAATATGACTCGCTGGTCACGACATGAATAATGTGACAATTCCGTCGTGTACGTCGCCAAACCCTTTCGGGCAAACCCTGTGGCACATACCACGAGCGGGTATGTGCCACAGGTATGCGGGTATGTGCCACAGGTGATTGACAGTTTAGACTACCCAGGAACGGCAAGAACAAACATAGGTACTTTTAACGCGAGAGCGTTAAAAGCTGACGTCATCAGCAGCGTTGAACGGACGAATGCAAATAATAAATGTCAGGGTCCCAACAGGAACCGAACCCAAACATTCTGCGTGGCAATCAAGCATTCCACCACAGAGCCACGCTAGGTCTCGGAACTGCTTTTCGAATAGACCCTAATGTTCGTGAAACGTCAATTGTCGTTGCAGTGCTGGCTATCCAATTTTATAAACATTACATATGTACTCCGATGATACAGCCGTCACGCCGGGTTAACATCAATTAGAGTAAAGCGCCATCCACTGAAGTTGATATATGTTGCAGTGTCCAGGGCTACCATCCTCGCGAGCACAAGCGTTACAAATCAGTTTACCGCTTCTGGTGTTGCTAATGCCCATGTTGCTATTGGCATCGTTACGTAACTGTAAACAACTTGTTGAGCAAAACATATGTGACTGTGGAACATGTCTGTGCGTACAAAATTTGTACATATATTCAGCGTAATTTCGTAACGTTTCGCTCAATAAAACATTACAACAAAGTCACCTTCCCTCCGCATGCTTCGCATAACATCGATTCCCAAGGTACGTGGAATCTCCCGAATTTTTTTTTCTTTTCGTCTTTTCTTTTTTTTTTGGTCAATGTGCATGCTTAATTGGCTATGATAACTGCTAAATATTTGGTGCTATTGTTTCTACACGAATTCAGCTTGCTTTCATTTCGTAGCCGCAATTTTTATATCACTTTGTATTCATTCTTTTGTATACAACTGTTGTGTTCAATCTTATTGTATTCACTTTATTTTGATGAATTCATGACGCCTGCATCTTGAATATTTTCACCGGAACTTTTTTTTCACTTATACAAAGTATTGTATAATGATAAAGTTATATACCATACCAGTTTTGTTGCTGTTTGCTGCTTTCATTTTTCATTCATATTTTGCTTTCAGTTTTCCATGTATCTCCTACAGCTTTCCTGTAAATTTTTTATTAATGTATTCTTTTTTCTCATGTTGCCCACGACATTAAACATACATGTGTTTTAGTATTAGGAGGTCCTCCCGTCAGTTCTCGTAACTATGGGACCTCCGAATGTAATACATATCTGTAACGATGTTACACTGTACACAAAGAAACTAAATAAAATTGAATTGAAAAATAAAATTGAATTGAACGTTGTCACGTCTATATATGATGGTAGGATATGTGTACGGAGGATTCGCGGGTTACCCGATCATCTTCGAGCAAGCTCCTCTAACATCATTCACTTTGTGGATATGGCAGTGATTTTTTTTCTTGTACAAGACGCCACTTCGTAGGCAGAACGAAGAAAGATTGCGAGAGAGATGTCGAGGTAAGGGTGTGTTCCGTTCTTCTAGATTGTCGATGATTGCGCAAATCTCAGCGTCGTCGTGTTGTCGTGCAATCAAGTCTGTTCCAGTGAGGACTCCGAGGAAGCCGATGTCATCTTCAGTGTCGGGACCACAAACTTCAGTAAGTACAAGGAACAACGAATCAGCATCGTCGTGGTAAGGTCAAATTCTTGCAAACGAAGGCTCCATCGCGCCAGCCACCCTGACGGGTCTCGTAAATTGGCTAACCAGCACAATGATTGACGATCGGCGACTACTTTGAAGTGACGACCGTAGAGGTAAGGCCTGAATTTCATGGTGGCCCATACTCTTGCGAGGCACTCCTTCTTTGAGGTAAAATTGTTCATCTCGGCGCGAGACAGGGTACGGCTGGCATAAGCTATTACTCGCTCGGTGGCTTCTTGGTGTTGGACAAGGACGGCGCCAAGACCTATATTACTCACGTCGGTATGAACTTCAGTGGCAGCATCCTCGTTGAAGTGAGCATGAACTGGTGGTGCCTGCAAACGCTCCCGCAGATCGATGAAAGCCGCGTTCTGTCCATTCCAGACGAATGGGATATCTTCACGTATGAGGCGAGTCAGAGGTTCGGCAATCCTAGAAAAAGATTGGCGATGAAGCGACGATAGTAGGCTCAAAGCCGAGGAAGCGACGTACTGCTTTCTTGTCACGGGGAACAGAAAAGGAGGCTACGGCGGTTGTCTTGCCGGGGTCAGGTCAAACACCGTGTGCGCTCACAACATGGCCCAGAAATTTAAGTTTATAGCCGAAGTGGCATTTTCTGGCTTCAGTGTGACGTTTGCAGAGCGCAGCGCTTCCAGAACAGCCTGCAGACGCTTCAAGTGTTCCTCGAATAGGTGACCGGAAACACGACGACATCATCGAGATAAACTAGGCAAGTGTGCCACTCCAGACCGGTAAGAACAGTGCCCATCATTCTTTGGAATGTCGCTGGCGCGGAACACAGGACGAAGGGCAGCACCTTGAACTCATGCAGGCCATCCGGTGTAACAAAAGCAGTTTTAGGGGCGAAGCTCCTCTTAGTCTAACCTTGTCAGGCGTAACGCGTAACCCCCCAGTATCGCCTGCCATCTCGGAGGCCATGATAAGAGATGACCATTTCTCGTCTCATTTCCTAGATGGCGTTACTCTGCCGCTACTCTCCGAATTGCCACTACTCTCCGATTGGCTGCTGCGCGCGCTTTGCCTGAGTGCGCGGCGATCGAGTGCCTCTCTCAGTCTCCTGGATCGTCGCCGTACGTGTCGAATCGTTGGTGGGGCATGGACGAAGCGAAGCAGCGGGCGCGGAGGGCCGCCGCTTCTCGGGCTCGCCTTTCGGGGTCCGCTGCTCTCGCTGCTCGGAGTGCACGTTGGCGCCGCTAGCTGTGCACTTCTCCGACCACAAGTGCGTAATATATAAAGGTAACTTGAAATCTCAATAAAAAGTTTTCTTCACCGTACCTCACGTGTTTGCATGATGATTTTATCGGGCGAACTTCTCGGAGGGTTAACGGCATCAACCATAACCTCTCAAGCTTCGCCCACCTCACCATCATTCACCTCGTGGATATGCTGTGATTTTTTTTCCCGATCCCGTTCATCCACCTCAATCTGCCAGTATCCGCTTTTCAAGTCTATGGAAGAAAAACACCAGGCCCGCCGTAGTCTGTCTAGTAAATCATCGATGCGCGGCAGAGAATACACGTCTTTTAATTGCGAAGCATTTCTTAGCGAACTTCGGCGACTTTGAGCGTATCTATCTATCTATCTATCTATCTATCTATCTATCTATCTATCTATCTATCTATCTATCTATCTATCTATCTATCTATCTATCTATCTAGCCGCCTACGACTTTGTGCTCTCCTGGCCGTATCGTTAATGGGATTTATACCAAATTTGGTATGGCATAACATGACTGTATGACGAACATAAATGGCTGGTCATATCATGAAAATCCTGACTAACTTGTTATGAAAAGTATGATTTACATGCCACGCTCATGGTGCACTCGCGGCCGTTTCGTTACCTTGACATACACCAAATTTGGGATTGAGTGACATGACTGTATGACGAACATAAATGACAAGTGATAATATGAAAATCATGACTTCATGAGCGACATGGCTTGCATTCCACGCTCACAGCGCACTCGTGGCCGTTTCGTTAGCTTGATAAACACCAAATTTGGTATTGAGTGGCATGACTGTATGACGAACATAAATGACAAGTGGTGATATGGAAATCATGACGTCATGTGCGACATGACTTGCATGCCATGCTCATGGCGTGCTCGCGGCTGTTTCGTTAGCTTGAGATACACCAGTTTGGTATTGAGTGACATGACTGCATGACGAACATAAATGACAAGTGGTAATATGGAAATCATGACTTGTCATGTGCGACATGACTTGCATGCCATGCTCATGGCGTGCTCGCGGCTGTTTCGTTAGCTTGAGATACACCAGTTTGGTATTGAGTGACATGACTGTATGATGAACATAAATGACAAGTGGTAATATGGAAATCATGACATGTCATGAGTGACATGACTTGCATTCCACGCTCATGGCGCGCTCGTGGCCGTTTCGTTAGCTTCATATACAGCAAATTTGGTATTGAGTGACATGACTGTATAATGAACATAAGTGGTAGGTCGCAACATGAAAATCTTGGCATGCATGTCATCTACAATGCCATTTACATGCCACGCTCATGGTGCGCTTGCGTCCAGTTCGCTAGCTTGACATACACCAAAATTGGTATATCTCGACGTGAATGTATGACGAACACAAATGCCAGATCGTAACATGTAAAACATGAGATGCTAATTATGTACAGCATGATTTGCTTCTTGCTGGCTGCTTCGCATTACATCGATTCCCACAGTGCGTGGGATCTGCCGGCTTTTTTTAATCACGCCATTCAGCTTCCTGTACTCAACGCAGAAACGCAATGTTTCGTCCTTTTTCTTTACTAGAACGACTGGCGATGACCATGGACTATTGGACGGCTGTATCACATCATCCTGGAGCATTTCTTCAACTTGAGCATTTATCACGTCACGTTCTTTCGCCGAAACTCCGCGGGGCTGCTGTTTATAGGCGAATCATCGGTGTGCGTAATAATCCGGTGCTTCGTAAGGGGTGTTTGACGCACCTTCGAGGACGAAGCACCCTTGGAATTTAAGCAGCAATTCCTGCAGCGCTGCTTGTTCTTGCTCCGAGAGGCTCAAATTGATGTCTACCTTTTCGAGAGCCTTAGAGACGCCTGTCGATGTCGATTGGAGCCCACCATTCATTGATGTAGCCGGCAAATCATTCAGCAACGTCTTCGATGGGGTAGGCGAAACCGATGGCGGTGCGACGAAAAAGATGCCGCTGCTCATTACTAAAATTTATCACAACCGGCGTGGCACGTCTGTCGCGAAGCGTCATAAGGCTGCGGGCAGTGCAGACACTTATGCTAAACAAAAGTGCCAAGTTTCCTTCACCGATTGCCTCGCCGTGGCGTAGCCCGTCACACACGACATCAACCAGGACGCTTGAACACGGGGCAACATGATGCTGTCGGCAGAAAGGCGAAACGCGTCCAGATGGCGGTCATGAGGTTTCTCGGCTGCTCTGTCTGTCGACAATTTCATAATGCGCTCTCGAAGGTCAATTATAGCACCGTATTCACGTAAAAAGTCGATGCCTAGGATGAGGTCTCGGGAGCATTCAGGAAGTATAAGGCAGCTGCAAAGAAAAGTACGTCCCCAAATGCCGACTCTGGTCGTGCACATACCGAGAGGCGTGACGACGTGTCCGCCGGCTGTACGGATTTGTGTTCCGTACCACGACGTAGCAACTTTTTTCAGATGCGTCACCAGTTTTCTGCTTATGATGGAATAGTCAGCTCCTGTGTCTAATAAAGCACTAGCATCATGGCGGCTATCGAGCACAACAGGTATGTCCAGGGAGAGTCGGCTTTCGAGTTCAGGTGTTGTCGTCGTCGAATCGCTGCTGGTTCGTACTGGCGTCGATGGGAGGCCTTGCTCGCGAGGTTTATCAGCGGTCTCGCCCCCCGAAGGTCGCTGTCGTTAGCTTTCCCGTCTAGGGCTTGGAGGACGCGCAGGCGCCGCCAATGGGTAGTTCGGGATATTTGCAGAAGAACGTCTTGGAGATGGTGCTCGCGACTGCCGCCGCGAGGGCACTGGAATGCGCTGCTGGGACAGGTATTCCTCGATCGCTCTGGGTCTTTCGCCAAATCTTGGCCTGGGCGAGTCCACGGCGAAACCTTCGGGAGTCCGAGGCGGCGATACTGGCATTCGCGGTATACATGTCCGGCTTCACCACAGTGGACGCACAGCGGCCGCCTGTCCGGTGTGCGACGTACGTCCGATTTCCTAGGGAGCGGCTGCCGATTCTCCAACAGGGTAGCTGCTTCGCCTGGTTGGTACTGCATTCTTTAAAGGAAAACCATTTTTTTTGAGCGCAAAACATTTCAGGAAATAAGTGAGATAGGACAGAGCGCACGTTTTGCGCACAAAAAAGGGTTTTTCTTTAAAGAATGCCCATTCTCCAAATGCTGGATCGGTTGGACTGATGAAAATATATCCCGAGGCGTAGAGTGTGCGAAGCGGCGTGGAGGGACCTAACGGCTCACAGCCTCGGCATATGATGCACGCCAGGGCTCCGTCGGTACAGGCGGGGTAGCATTGCTCGAAAGCGGGACTTGTAAGCCTGCTGTACTTCGCTTCTGATGAGGCACAAGATGTATCCTGCAGTAGGTGGAGGCGGGCAGTGAATCCTTTGCAGCTCGTCGCGTACCACTAATCTGATGAGGTCGCAGAGATTTTCGATACTGATGTTACTCCCGGCAGCTCCAATCTGGCCCACTGGTGAAGCGACATCGACCCGGCGGCGTGTTTTCGAAACATATCCCCTGAGACGTATGCGGCAAATCCTGCGCCGCTACTGGCTGGATGTGGTCACGTGATCTAAACGCACTTCCGGTATTTTAGATGCGAAGCACCTTACGCTCGGGGCTGTGTCCGTCTCTCCCGCGTCCGGAGTCCCGCGTCCAGCCACTTTCATGAAGTAGGAAAGCACCCACTATGCGAACCAGAACACTCTAGTACAATAAGGCCGTCAACCACCACCATAGTTACCAGCCGAGAGCACAGAGTGGCTGCTTAGCAATGGTTAGGCATGTGGTGGGTGCAAACAAAGAATAACACGCCCTAACGGTGGTGTCTGTCGCCCACGTTGACTCCATTCCTTGATCTTGCTTGCATGTGCTTGCGGAGGCTTTGTTCGTGCCTCCTTCCCGCATCCCGCGTCCCACACCCCCCTCTCTCTCCTCTCCTACACTCCTCCCCTTTCTCTCCTCTAGGAACCCTCTACTCTACGGAGCGGCGCCCACGTCTCGTTGACTCCATTCCTTGATCGTGCTTGCATGTGTTTGCGGGGGGCTTTGTCCGTCCCTCCTTCCCGCGTTCCGCGTCCCACACACCCAGGGCGCATGCGCGTCCCCTCCCCCCCCCTTCTCTCCTCTCCTACGCTCCCCCCCTTTCTCTCTAGAAATCCTCTACTGTACGGAGCGGCACCCGCGTCCCACACCCCCCACAGCGCATCCGCATCGCCTCCACTGTCTTTCCTCTCCTACGGTCGCCCCGTTCTCTCTTCTAGGAATCCTCTACTCTACGGAGCGGCGCGCACGACAGGTGGTGCGACAGCTGCATACTCCGCTGGGGGCGGGCGTCACAGTAGTTCCGCGGTCTGAAAATGACGGAGCGCGCGCGCCTCAATCTCTCTCCTGTGCAGCGCCGCGATGAGCGCCCGGGCCGGTGCCGCGAAACGGGAGCGCGGACGTTGCTCCCACTCAAGACAGCCATCTCACGCTGCTTCGCATCCACACATGGTTCCCTTTAGCGGGAGATGGGGAAATTTTTTTTGTTTCTTTTAGATGCGAAGCATCTTATGCTCGGGGCTTTGTCCGTCCCGCGTCCCGCGTCCCGCGTCCGGTCACTTTCATGAAGTAGGGAAGCACACATTATGCGAACCAGAACACTGTAGTAATACGAAGGCCGTCAACCACTACTACAGTCATCAGAATCATGGCCGAGAGCACAGAGAGGCTGCTTAGCAATGGCTAGGCAGTGGTGTCTGTCGCCCAGGTTGACCCCATTTCTTGATCTTGCTTGCATGTGTTTGGAGGGGGGCTTAGTCCGTCCCTCCTTCCCGCGTCCCACACCACCACAGCGCATGCGCGTCCCCTCCCCCTCTCTCTACTACGCTCACCCCCTTTCTCTCCTCTAGGAATCCTCTACTCTACGGAGCGGCCCCCCGCGTCCCACACCCCCCCCACAGCGCATGCGCGTCTCCTCTCCTACGCTCACTCCCTTTCTCTACTCTAGGAATCATCTACTGTACGGAGCGGCGCCCGCGTCCCACATCCCCACAGCGAATGCGCGTCCTCTCCCCCCTCTCTCCTTTAGGAATCCTCTACTCTACGAAGCGGCTCCGGCGTCCCACATCCCCACAGCGCATGCGCGTCCTCTCTCCATCTCTCCTCTATGAATCCTCTACTCTACCGAGCGGCTCGCGCGTCCTCCATAGCACATGCATGTCCCCTCCCCCCTCTCTCTCCTCTCCTACGGTCCCCCCCCGTCCTCTCCTTTAGGAATGCTCTACGCAGCGGCGCGCGGGACAGGTGGTGTGACAGCTGCATACTCCGCTGGGGGGCGCCACGGTAGTTCCGCGGTATGAAAATGACGGAGTGCGCGCGCCTAATTCTCTCTCCTGTGCAGTGCCGCGATGAGCGCCCGGACCGCTGCCGTGAAATGAGAGCGGCGACGTTCCTCCCGCTCAAGCTAATTACCTCCCTGCTGCTTCGCATCCACGCATGGTTCCCTTTAGCGGGAGATGGGGAATTTTTTTTATTCCTTTTCAAGCAAGATGGCGGCACCCGTAGTGCGTGTGTTTTGCGCTGAAGCCGTACGCGTTGCTGTGGAAATTACGCCGAAATGTTTGGGCTTTTCGCTGGCAAGTGTCGCTGAAACAGGTTGTGTTTTTACGCAGCTGCTTCACTCCGATTTTTGCTTTATTACGCGTTCGTTTGGGCTGCCGGCCGGCGAAGAAGACGCGGGACTTGTACTACATCGGATGTCAGCGGTTTTAAGGTAAGTAGTTGTCTCACCTGTGGAATTTACGCTGCTGTCTTCTGTTCTGCGCCTAAGCTAAGACGAGGCGAATTTGTTTCAAAGTTACTGTCGTTTTGTGACGGGGTGCTGGTTCTCGCTACACCGCGCGTTCTCCCAAGGGTCATTTGCCTATCTTATTTCTTTTTATATCCCGCGATGCACCGTCTTCCAGATTGCGCGCTGTTGGCGTACTCGGTAGTGCTTATGAAACGCACGTAGTAGTAGCGGTTGGAGCGTTGGCGTTCGCTAGATGCAACTACGCATTTAAGGAGGACACTGAAATGCGCATAGCGGGGCCTTTTTTTTTTCTTTTGCCCAGACAAGTCGGATGCTGTCTACATTCAGCCGGCAAAAATACACGGAAACACGAAATCGTATTTCGAAAATAGTACCTTAGCCTGTCCGATTATCTCTTCGCCAGTCCGTAAGACTTCAAAGCCTTCGATAGCTCTATCACATTAAAAGTAGAAAGCGCAGTTCTCCCTCTCAAACTGATGGCTAACCTAACGTGCAAAAATGTTTTGGGTTGTTTTGAAAAAATTGACATATGAAGCAGGAAATAGTACATGCCATCCTAACGCATATCTCTGTCATGTTGAATCAAAAATGCAGTCCAAGTAGTAGTGTCCACTAGCTGTTGCTCATGCAACATGAATATTCGAAAAAAGTGCATTATTGTGAAACAAAACATGGCTATCCAATTCAAAAACATAATTGGACAGTACAGACACACGTGATATTCGCACAGTTATTGGAAATATCGTACACAAGAGTGTTCTTGATACAAATATTGACAAATGAACTGCAAAAAAAATATGCTTTGCATGAA
This sequence comes from Rhipicephalus appendiculatus, assembly GCA_030522465.1. Lineage (NCBI taxonomy): Eukaryota > Metazoa > Arthropoda > Arachnida > Ixodida > Ixodidae > Rhipicephalus > Rhipicephalus appendiculatus. The sequence continues at coordinate 72,216 of JALIZH010024111.1, forward strand.
AAAATGAACTAGCAAAAAGTGTAGTGAAATAATACACAGTATGAAAAGACAGACAAAAGGAGACAGACATGTTCACTTATTAAAAAAAATATAAAATGCTTTATATTTCATGCACTTCTGAAAATGAAATCATTTGTTAGTCATTGAACATGTCTGTCTCCTGTCTTTTCGTGCCGTTTATCACTTCACTGTACTTCAAGACCAATTAGCCTACAAACAAGCATTAAGTGCAAAAAGCTTTCTTAGACTGTTGCATGTTTTGAAAGAAATGACTATGTGAAAGAAGGGTACTTCACAATGCATGTTATCTAAGACATAATGTCATGATCACACTAAAATAACACTTCTGGTCTCAATTTAACATACCATGCAGCAGCCAAACTTAGATGACAATTAAGGATGATCTTTTATTTGAAGCAGGATTAGAACACCGCAGTATGTGAAGCGGTGTTAAATTTTGGAATGAACTGTGTGTTCTAATACATTGCCCAGATGCCACAAAATTGCACCAGAACGCAATCCACAGAAACATATGTGCTCCTACCCTGTTCTCAAATACTGTGTTCCCTCGTCCAGTTCATGCAAATGCACTCTGCCCAATGTAGCTTTCTTTACAGTTTGTCTGCAGCTTAATAGACCTTTTTCAAGCAATCCCAGAACGCCCCGCGGGCGCGCGGAGTACTATGGGAAAAGTGTGTACGCCGAGCGAGCCTGCTGGCCAGCTGTGCCGTCGCTCGCTGCTCTTTGCGCCGTGGGAGCACTAAAGAAAATGAATACGTCGCCGCTTATTCACTGTTATTAAATCCTAAATACTACACATGTCCGAACGCTCCTGCATGTATCTCTACCCATGAAAAGATGAAATGTGGAAGGAATAACTGGTCAGTCAGCGTAGGTATTTACGAGTGGTTGCATGTCGGATGGAACAGTTAAGCAGCATTCAAGTTATCGCGTGCCGATACATGTAGTCAAAACCTACTATCGTCAGCTATGTGACGTGGAATACAGATATGTATACAGATAAATTATTATTTGATTTAAATTGGCAAGTCACGCACTGTATCAAGAAGTGAACGTGTTTAATTAAGAAGGGGTGGGTCTAAAAATCACTTGTCCAGTGCGTTGCTCCAACAATTGGCTGTTTCTTGGTACATGTTTTTTTAAGTTTCACCGCGAAGCATGTTTGCAGGTAGTGTTCATCGAAATTGGTGTTTCATTTCGCGTCGGCGCATTCGAATATTGTTTAACGAGGAAATGTGATGTCATGCTTACGTGCGCGGGCCAGTCGATAAAAACTTGTGCACATAAGCTTAGCAGTATATTTTCCAGCTGCAAATTGATCACTTAAAGGAAGCAGTGTATCCAGTGTATCATCAGATCGGTTTGCCAAAAGCTCATTCGCATTGCAAAGAAAGATAAATAAGGACGTCCTCCGCCCGTGAATAATGAAGAAACTAGAATTATTGCAGTTATTCCATATATTCATAAGAAGCCGCATGGACCTCAAAAATGCAGGGAAGCGATATGGGGAAAGGGTTGTGTTTTCCGTAACAAATACACTTAGTCGCACTTGCTCTTTAGTGCACAGAAGGTCGCAGGGGTCTGCAGCGGGCAAAGAAAAATGCGGCCAGATGCTTCCAAATTGTTCTTTTTTTTTCAATTTTCGTGTAGGAGTTGTTAACCAAATTCCTGTTTCATGTGCTCACGTGTACATCGGCCAGGCGTACTGGTCAATGTATTAACACGTGCCTCAAAGCCCATCGAAATTCATTGATTGGAGCCGTTTTTGCATCTTGCCTCGCATTGTCAGTGATGCAAATCTAATACAGTCTTCTAAAGAACAGTAATTTTGTATCGTCGTCCTAATCAGACCACGCGAGCAATCTCCGGCGACCTATCACACCATAAAAAACGCAGCACTTTGTGCAAATCAACCTTCTCTATCGTTGCAAGACAAGGCATTCAACTTTACTAATCGACTGTTGACAAGCTCCTTGGTTGTTTCACTTTTTTTGTGTGTTCCTGTGACATGCGTGATGCACCTCCATATTTATATATGTTTTTTTCACACGTGCAATAAAATCTCTGTCGTGAGTGAGCGCTTGTGGTGGGCCTATTGCTTTCCTGGCCCTGCTTCTTTCTTTCTGCGGCGTAAGTTTTATTCCAAGTTGTAATTATATGGTGTCAACGAATGTTGCTGGCGCTTGTCGTTGTCTACAGTGAATTGATCTAATTTTACTAAACGCCGACTATACTTTCAAGCGTATACTCTTTAAATATCAGAGCACCACATTGTACTCGTCGACAGCTCGATGGACGTTGGTTCCAAACGCATGCGCAAATTATAGACTGCTCCTGCGCTTCATAGGCAACCAGTGTTATATCTGAAGGGGAACAAATTGTAGCGCAAAGCAAAACACGGACAGACAAAGAGCACGGGACTGGCGCTAACTTTTCCTTCAGAAGTCATGCACCTACTAGCCCAAGCAAACGTTTTGCTTAGCCAAGTTATATCTTTTTTTTAATTTCATTTCTGCCGCAAGGCGAACTGGTGCCAAAAAATAATAATAATAAAAGTTGAGGCTTCTGAGCGGCTCAGCTGATGCAACAGTGGGGCAGATGGAAATCGCAGAGAAGAGAAGCCGTAGCAGCTGTTTGTGGTTGAATTAGGCTGCAATAAGTTGCACCTTGCGAAATACACTCTATCTGAAAAGCGCATTGGCACGGCGCAAACAGGAAGCTAAAGCGTGAGCTCCGCGCTACCAGCGCGCTCGTCGCGGCGGCTGCTGCGCGGCGTACACACTTTTCCCATGAGCGCTTGCTCGCCCGTTGGGGGGCGCTCGGGTGCTTGAAAAAGGTCTATTAGTCTTAATCGTTCTCCTAGTGATTTTTTGCATGGTACTGTAAAAGCTCGTTAATTCGAACTCGGTTAATTAGAGCTGACGCCCTGGTCCCGGGCACAGCCCTGTGTATTTCTATCATAGGTCGGCAAAACATGTGGAGCTCACTCAGACTCACTCATGAAATGTTTTGCCCTTGGGACTCACTCGCACTCAGATTCACCAAACTTTTCCTCAACCGGACTCACTCGGACTCAGATTCACTAAAAATTTTCTCACCCGGACTCACTCGGACTCACACTCACGAAAATTTTTCCCAGCCGGATTCACTCAGACTCAGGCTCAGGGCTCCATCTGAGCCTGAGTGAGTATGAGTGAGCTGACTCATGAGTCCATTAGCTTTCAATTGGCTTCTTCTAACTTGGTGTAAATGCTCTTTAACACCAATATCTCGCGTAATCGGTGCGGTACTTGGCGCCTTTTCATCTCGTACCTTATCAGTGGTTGCAATTCAGTAAGGACTTTTTTTTTAAAGAGATAACTCATATGAAATATTTTGATCAAAAATTCCCGGGAAAGAGTTTTAAAGGGGAGGGGTGGGAGTCACGGCACCCCCCCCCCTACTCCGTAACTCACGCCTCTGATCAATAAATATTCAGCTGGCGTATGAACATGGTCCTTTGGAGTACGCGTAAGTCGGCATGAGTATAAACGTGAACCTACGTAAGACTGATTGTAAAGCTAAGCTGTGTAAGTAGAACCATAAATCGGCAAAAAAGTGTAGAGCTCACTCAGGCTCACTCAAGAAATACATTTTGAGCTTAGGGCTCACTCGGACTCAGACTCACCAAAAGTTTCCTCAACCGGACTCACTCGGACTCAGACTCATTAAAATATTTTCTCAACCGGACTGACGCGGACTCTAACTCACCAAAATATAACTCTCCCGGACTGACTCAGACTCATGGCTCGATCTGAGCCTGAATGAGTCTGAGTCAGTCGACTCATGAGTGAGTTTGCCGACCTATGATTTCTATGGGGGGATAACTCCCAATAATTCGAACGCATCGGTATCCACAACGGTTAAATTTAACTGAGAGCCCCTTTTTTTCATCGCTCCTCGCAGAAGTCGGCCCACAGTGATCACAATGTGTGGCAAAACCAAGCGGAACAAAATTTACTGGAGATGCAAAACAAAAAATTGGGGGGACCCTTAAGCTTCGCCTTTAAGAGTTGAACGCGATAGCGATATCCTGTCCCTAGTGCGTACTTCAATCAATTAGTGCATACTGTGTAATGGGCAGCATGCTTTAAACCACGAGCAATTATGCGCGTGAAATCTTTTCGAACTTGTTATGTGCCCACTACAGGGTCTCAACGGAATACGCGATGTAACATGTGTGCCTTTTGTAATGGGTGGCTGGCTTTAAACCACGATGTCGTTGTGATATTCACATGTTCTAACGCCCGATGGAAATGTCCGCTTGTACCACGCAATATTACTGCGATATTACATGTTGTATTGTGACGCCTGTATAAAGGACGCGTGTGTTTGTAAAGCATGGACGTTATTTTCACTGCATTTCCAAGCAGAGGAAGTTATTTTTCCTGTATTTGCAAGCAGGCGCGTAGCTGTGTGGTAGAACACCTGCTTTCCACGCGGACGGCCTGGGTTCGAGCCTCACTCGGACCCGGAATTTTTTATTATTTATTATTGCGATAGCAGTGATGTGATAGCTGCGCCAATTGCGCCAAACTGCGCCAAGAGGTGAAACCTGCTACATCCTGCTACATGTTGGCAAAAATTTCATTATTTGCGCCAAGCATGCGCCAAGAAGTCGTTTCTGCGTTCTTTCGGTGAGCAACAAGATGGCAGCCGCTCGTATTCCATACGTTACCCCTGCAATTTCGAGTGGCCGTCGCAGTAGACAGGAAAGTGCTATGTAGCTGAAGTTGCTGGGTACAAGTCTTCCAAAGACGCCCTTACTGCAAAACTTATTGTGTTAGATTTTAACTCGTCCATACTGCAAAACTTTCTGAGAAAGTAATACCGATATCGTTGTTCTTAGACGACAGTCTTACTTGACTGCCTGCATTAATTACAGTAATTGAGTACGTGTATGTAGCATCAACCATTTATTTATTGTTTTTTTTTTGTAGAGCAATTTGTTCTAGTTTACTGCTAAATATTTCATGCAGGGTGTCTATGCTTCAACGCCATACAGTGGACAGACTTTATCAACAATACCACGGGCTATACCGTGACTTACTTTGCTGAGAAAGCATGGTGTCGCAGTATTCCGGTGTATATTGGCTGGGCTTCTTGACCTCGGCAAAATCGTCCGCCTCGGTGGAGCAGTGGCTAGGCTGCTCGGCTGCTGACCCGAAGGTCGCGGGTTCGATTCCGGCCGTGGCGGTCGCATTTCGATGGAAACGAAATGGTAGAGGCCCGTGTACTGTGCGATGTCAGTGCACGTTAAAGAACACCAGATGGTCAAAATTTCCGGAGCCCTCCACTACGGCGTCTCTCATAATCATATCGTGGTTTTTGGGGCGTAAAACCCCAGATATTATTATTATGACCTCGGCAAATGTACATGTCAAACAGCTTATCAAATGTAAATACGTACTCCCCCTTCCAATCACCGTAGATTTTGTCGAGCGCACATTAAATAACGGGAACAAAAGACCAGTTAGTGAACTTCGTTCACCATTAACTGCCCATTAAACAGGACCCTAACGATTCTGTACATAAAGCACGACAGAAGACACTTCTCCTCACAATGAAGGCCTAAGTTGTACGAAAAGCACAGACGTAATCAGACTTTTTCTTTTACGTCCCGATAACTTTAGGGGCCCGGGCTCACGTATGCTGTCGTCGCTTGGCGTAACGCAGGCAAAATCATGAGTAAAAATAGAAAAGAGAAAGCAAGCGAGAAATAGAAAGAGAGAGAAAGAAAGGGGGAAAAAATAGGAAGGAAATTAGAAATAAAAATAAAGATAGAAAAAACGGAAAAGAGAGAAAGAGAGAACGAAAGAAAAATAAAGCCGAAGACAGTGGTGAAACTCACGAACTGAGATTTGGAGCAATTTTTGGAGCAGGAAAATTTCAGTTTTGGAGCAGTTTCGGAGCACCGAAATATGAATTTCGGAGCACTTTGGAGCAACTGCACGCAAACTGCTAACGACTTTAAGAGATTTCGAACACTTAGATTGACAAACATCATTCCAAATAATACTGGCATGCTCTGAAACAATACTGCTATGCCCCTAAATACGAAAGGTGATAACTAAATTTGTATATTTCTAGTTGAAATGAGAACAACCAACCTGGTCACAAATGGCCTGCACTTTTATTTTAAAAAATACAGTTGAGGAGCTGCTGAGACCATGGCCTCTCACATCTTTTGAATTATTAAGTTCACAGCTGCTAGCTTCCCCATATTTTCAGACAAGCTCCACCTGGCGACAACTTTACGCGGCAGCACAGCCAAAGCTACGTGGGCAGAGCTTCTGCACATGTGTTCCTACGCCAAGTAGTCCGTTTGCGGGCGATTTCGGTTTCGCAAGCGCATCCAACATGTACGTTTTCGCACGAACATCCAAGCTTTATGATGTTATTTTTGAAATAGTGTATTAAATGAGAGGTTATATGTAGCTTTAGTCGAAAGCTATGTCAAGCCTTGAGATACTTATGGACGCAGCAGTGAAGGAAAAATACATGACATCATTGCTGTGGTTCTGCGAATTCCAGCATAAAGCTAACCTGCCAGCGGTTCAAGCCCGCGGTAAAAGTGAGCACGATACAGTAATGCTTGCATTTGGCTTTTTTTTTTCAAAGCAATAAAATATGCTTTATTGCTAAGGAACGCAGGAAGCAGCTTTATTGAAGCGGTCAGATTTATTTTTGAAAAAAAAAAAGGGGGGGGGGGGCACGGCCGAGCAGGAACACTGTGATAACCATGTCCTAAATTTCGTTGAATACAGGGTCGGTATCGTCGTTTTCCTTCTTTTGGAGACGCAAGAACTTTCTGGAGACGCTCACGTTATTTTGTTTGTGGACGCCAAGGTATCGATTGGTCGCAGATATCTTGGCCACGACCGGTGACAGGCGGGCGTCTCACGTTCGTAAATCCACGGCCGTGGTAAATCCAAGCGGGTGAAGCGCATTCCTTACTCGGTCAAGAACGCTGTTTTGGCAGTTAGCCGCATAATAGACATGAACGCGCCTGTTGCCCAGGCGAAGCTTTGTACTGGTAATTTTATCCTCAAAAATCGCTGTCATCGCAAAGCGCCAAGAACCGCTCCCGCCGTAGACGCCGACGGGTACGGTGTTACAACACGCGATCTTTAGCGTGATTGTATCAACAATATCAGGCAACCGAAATTCCGACCACGTATGGAACGCAATTTATGAAAAGGGTCACTGTTTTTACGTACAGTTTCCAATCGCAATTTTGCTTTCAAGCAGCTGATCTTGCTGAAGACTGACAGGTCGCCGGTGTTACTTTCAAGGTGGCTATCGCGATGAGAGACCCACTTGCGCTGAGGGTATCACTCGCACACAACTTCTTTGTCCGTGATAGCATATGCGGGGAACAAAACATTTGAGGACGCACAGCTGTCTTCTTTTCTTTCTGCTCGATGAATACAGATCACCAGCGAACACGCACTCATCCTCGCTCACAAGCCACGATGTGAACTTGCTGCAACCGAACGACGCCATCGTTGTTAACCGGGACAGGAAAAAGGTGAAATGACACCAGAAAACCAGAAAACTAGAAACAGCAAAAAACGAAACTCCCGCACGGGATAAGCTTTCTTGATAACAATGCTATACTCGGGGACAACTTGCTGTGGCAATGAAGGGAAGGCTACAGGGCCAAAGTGGGCGTGTGCCACCACTGAAGAATATAATCCCACAAATGCGTCCGTGTTTTCCGCGTGAAAATCATAAAAAAACATTACTTTATTTTCCACGGGATGCTGTTTATGAAGAGACGCTGCACGCACCAAGGAGACATTCGTATTTGTTTTACTTTATGCAGTGTCATTTCGCGTTTTTGCCCGTCTGAAAACGTCGCACGTTTTACGTGCACCTCAGAGTCAAAATGGCGTCTTCGTCTTTAGGTGAGCGCTCGTCGCCCTCCAGCTATTCCGACGACTCGCCGAAGGAGCTTGTGTCGAATTTCACTCACAAATCGCTGTCTAAGCAGACGTAGCTAATTGTATGGAGCGTTGTTATTCGAACGCGGCCGTCATTCGAAACGCGAGCTGCACCGGACTACTTGGCGGAGGAGTACATGTGCAGTAGCTCCGCCCCCGTAGCTTTCCCTTCATTGCCACAGAAAGTTGTCCCCGAGTATAATGATCTTGAAAATAATAACTATATCTTTTGTTTTTATGTTTTCTTTTATGCTACGTAGTATATAAAAGTTAGCGTTCGCGGTCTACATCCAGAAGCGTAGTAAAAAAGTGCGTGATTCGGCTTCGTAGCTGTGCAGCCACAGGAATAGAATATGCTTCAGCGAGCCGTACTTAGCCACTAGATGGCGACAGAAGTTTTATATTAAAGCGACCCCGTAGCTGCTGCGCGCGTGGAGATATTTCGGAGGAGGCTGACTTGTGGGCGCTACGAGCGCTCCTTCCTGAGCTCTTCTCTCCTTCATGGGTGCGCACGACGGACCAACAGGTGTTCTCTGGGACCACCAGCACACTAAGGAAAGCAGGCACATGGGCCGCGCGGTTTGAAAACGTCTCGAGAAGCAAATTCAAATTACTGCGATCACAATTTATTAAGCCGCTTCGTCAAGCACGTCACGCCCGTTTGCAGGCCACTACTGCCGCACGCATTACGCGCAGCCACTAATTTCAGCCATGACCTCGGAGATCGGGCCGCCCGTGCCGTCTCGGAGGCAACGTTTTGGCACATTTTGGCGCATTTAGGCGCAAAATTGTGCTTTTTTTATCAGGATGGCGCAGCAAACCTCGTTTGGCGCAGTTTGGCGCATTTGGCGCAAGAGTGGGACCACTGCGAAGAGAAACGAAGAAGGCTGACCAGCTACGCACTTTCTTCAGGCTTTGGCACCACGAGTGCGAAGCTGCCTTAATTTTTGGAAAGTAAATAGAATGCATAGAAAATTTTGTCAGCTTGTGCTTCCAGTATTGTAACTAAAGCACCAGGGAAAGCCAGAGACATTTACAAATACCAAGTGAATTCCTGGGAAGTGTTAGGTGGCTTGAGCTGATTGAACTTGAAAGACTTGGGGATGCCTGCAGATAAGCGAAGAGCAGTGACCTAATTTCATGTTTAGGAGCACTGCAAATGAACATGCGTGCATGAATGGATTGCGTTTGACATGTGTTGCAACCGCTCCGGCTTAGAGACAAACATTTGCGTCCGAAAATGTGCTGCAAGTAATTGCTCCAAATGGTTGTTAAGCTGCTCCAAAGGGAGATTTTAGTTGCTCCAGAAGCTGCGCCAAAATTGCTTTGGTCAATCACATCACTGCGATAGCAATTATATGGATACTCTCGGCTGGTTTTTGCCGTCGGCGTCACCGTTGCCGCCACCGTTGGCCGCCGCCGTCATCCCCCCGTATATGTATATGTATATATATAACCGGCCCCACCCGTCGTTCGTGAGCGTGAAAAGACGCGAAAGGGGGGGGGGGGGGGTCCCTCGAGCGACCTTCGATTTTACGAGCGCGGCCGACAGCGGGGGGGGACCGGTGTACCCTTCTACGTGCTGCGCTCTCAACGCGAAGAGAATGTGGTGAGCAGTGTCCCTGGAGCGGCCGTATGCTCTTAAAGCAGCGTTTTCTATAGAGTTCCGTGAGATCGGATCCAAAAGAGTTAGCTGCCAGCCTCACTTCGTATAACATTACAATTTGTTGCTATCGCATTCATTGCTTCACCCTTGCGGTGAGGCTGTGACTTTCTTGATTTGCATCTTTGCATTTCCAAGCAGAGGAAGTTATTTTTGCTGTGTTTCCAACCAGACGCGTGGCTTTCTGGTAGAACACCTGCTTGCCACGCAGACTGCCTGGGTTCCATCCTCAATTGGACCCGGAAATTTTTATTTATTTTATTTGCATCTTTCTCAATTTTTCGGTCACGGTCAAGATGATTTATCGCTCACAACCAACGACGCCGACGCCGGAATTTCTGCGAAACGAGCTCTTTAACGCTATCGCGTTAATAAAACAGCAGCATTTCTCAGCAGATGAGAATTCGTACACGGTGCTGGAGCTCTTGGGCAAGCTACAAACGATGCCCAAGGTGCTTGTTTCTGGCCTGTCACTGACTTATCAATTAATTTCTGATTGCTGTTAGAGCTCCATGAACGTAATTTACGAGATCACCTGACATTAACGTGTAGTATTCGTGATAAGCGCCTGGTTCGTGTAGTAGCGCCTAGTTCGAGTCCAAAGGTGGTTCTTTGGGCTCTTCCAGTGCAGTGCGGCGGTATGTCCATTCATTCTCGCGCCCGCCTGCTAATTCGAATTCCGCTTAATTTGAACAATTTGATGGTCTCCTTCGCGTTCGAATTGACGAGCTTTTACTGTATCATGTTATTCAAAAAGCATCAACTCCCCCAAGAAAATGTTTTTGAACATCAGTGTTCCCTCGGAGGTAGCACTCGGCATACGATACCGCTTGGTAAGCACAGATTTTTTCAAATTCAAATTCGTCTTCATTTCCTTTGTCAAAAAGGAGGGGACGGGACTAAAAGCCGCACAAGCGGCTTGACAAGGGTCCCGACTCCCTGGTACATGGCAGTGCAGTCAGTGAACATTCATAGATGGAATGTAATCGAAGACTTTAAATACTATAGATAATCAAAGTCGACAATTATACAAAATTATACGATAGTTCAAATAAGCAGTAGCTACACTTTAGCTAAGAAAAACAACAATTCATTACTACACACTTCACGCAAACATAAACTGAATGAATACATATCTGTGCACATTGCAAAAATAAGAAACACATTGCTTAACGCATCAGAAACAAACGAAAACACAGCGTAAATTCACTTGAGCCTGAACATCTGATTTATTTAGATTCATTTGTTTGTTTTTATTTAGTTATCTCGTACACACTGCCGGTCTTGGGCAGGAGTGAATTTAAAACGACATAAGAATAAATGAAACAACATGTGAGTACATCTGAGAAAAAGCTGTATACGGAACCGTACTGGTGCATGTGACAGCACTCAGTACTGCACACGACAAAGTAAATGTTTGAATCACGTAGCTAGTTATTCAACAGCAAGCAAAGAATATCTTTACACAGAAAGTTGATCACAAACAAGGAAAAAAGGTGTGAGCAGAGAAATCACAGCAAACAGTATGAGATTGCATCTGAAAAATTGACAAACACAGCATCTTAATGTCCTCGCGTATGACAAGTAAAGACTAAAAGTCACAGTTAAAACAAAAAAGTCACAGTTTCACCGCAAGGGCATAGCAATGAATGCGACAGCAACTAATTGGCATTTCAAGCGAAGAACGGCAAGCAGATCGAAACTTGCAGCGCACTGCTCAAGAGCGAAGGACGCACGAAACATGCGCACCGGTATACACAGGACGAGCGCGAACAAGTGTCGCAGTTGTTACTTCCCTGTGTTGGAACAGCGCGCTTCTTTCGGAAACGGGGCCTCTGCAGCGATCGAAGTGACCTTTGTGCGCTTTGTAACCTAAACACAGTCTTTCCGGCGAAAGCACAAGACGTAAAACTGCCCCCCATCCCCCCCAACCCAAGATAAAGGCGCGCGCGCACCCGGGCAATGGCGACTACGCCCTGTAGGCCAAAGTGCAAGGGGAGCCAACACATCGAAACGAGTGGGGCGCCGAGTGCGCACTTTGCGCCATCTCGCTGGTTTGCTGGTAAGGCAGAGAACACGCTGATATTCCCCGAGATCGGCATACAGCCAGCGGTGAATGGTGTACATAAATAGCTCGCCGTTAGTAGGATGACAGACGTGCACTTCTGTGGCTTAGCGGTTAGCGACGCTTGCTGCGGAGCGAGATGTCGCCCGTTCGATTCAGCCCATCGGGAAATATTTTTTCTGGATTATTTTTCTGCGTGGCCTGTATATATATATATATATATATATATATATATATATATATATATATATATATATATATATATATATATATATATATATGTGTGTGTGTGTGTGTGTGTGTGTGTGATCGTTTTATCGTGTAAACGAAGAACGGAAATAAAAACATGATTGATTGATTGATTGATTGATTGATTGATATACAAATACGGGGAATGACGCCGACGCCGACAAGCAGCCGAGAGTGTCCATATAATCACTATCGCAATAAAATGGAGCCATGGAACACCGTTGGCACTCGTGGCTTCTGCAACAAGTAATTAGCGGTCGGAGTACCTTCCATACCGCTCTGGAGTGGTACAGTTGACGTCATCTCCAGTAGGGGTTCACCCTCGTGGAGCAATCCTCGGATTCTCCCGGTGGGCGAATGTTGTGGCTGCAGGTACAGGGCTACCAGGAGGCGTTTGGATCATTGGCTAAGAGTACCCAGCACCTCACCAGTTGTCATGCCCGAAAAGAAGGTCTTCGGGCAAGAAATAACACGCAGTCAGAGAGACCGCCGCAGGTAGCACAATATAGAAGCGACAAAACCAAAAAGACCGAACGAGACCGCGCGCTGTCCCAAACTACTTCGTTTGTTTCTCCTGAATGCGCGTTCGTGCTCGCCGCAGTTCATGGACAGGTGGCAATATTAAATGAGGAGCACTTGAGGGGCCCGTGCTGTCGTATGCTGTCGTCCCTTGACGTAACACAGGCAAAACCACGCATAAAAATGGGAAGAAAAATAGGAAGCAAGCAAAAAAAATAGACAAAGAGAGAAAGAAAGAATAAAAATAGGATGACAAATAGAAACAGCAAAAATGAAAAGGAAATAGACAAAGAGAGAAAAAAGAAGTCGATAGAAATAAAAAGAGAAAAAAAGACAGAGAAACGGAAACAGAAAGAAAGCTGCCCAGCTCCGCACATCCTTCAGATTTGGCACCACTAATGCGAAACTGAATTACTTTTTTTTTAAGTGCGGCGCACTTTAGGGGGCCAGGCTCGTATACTGTCGTATGCTGTCGTCATCACTTGGGGTAACGCAGGCAAAACCACATATAGCATAGCCATCTGTAGCACGCGGCCGCTCCAAAGAGAATCCTTCTTCCTTTTGTTCATCGAGCACCTCGATGATGATAATAAGTGCGGAACACTTAAGTAAACCACGTATAAAACCTGGAAAACACAGGAAGCAAGCGAGAAAGAGGGAGCTTAGTCCGTCCCTCCTCCGCGCGTCCCACACCACAGCACCGCATGCGCGTCCCCTCCCCCCTCTTTCCTCTCCTACGCTCACCCCCTTTCTCTCCTCTAGGAATCCTCTACTCTACGGAGCGGCGCCCGCGTCCCGCGTAATACACCCCCGACAGCGCATGCGCGTCCTCTCTCCCTCTTTCCTCTCCTACGCTCACCCCCTTTCTCTCCTCTAGGAATCCTCTACTCTACGGAGCAGCTCCCGCGTCCCACACCCCCCACAGCGCATGCGCGTGCCCTCCCCCTCTCTCTCCAATCCTACGGTCCCCCCCCGTTCTCTCCTCTAGGAATCCTCTACGGATCGGCGCGCACGACAGGTGGTGCGACAGCTGCATACTCCGCTGGGGGGCGCCACGGTAGTTCGGCGGTATGAAAATGACGGAGCGCGCGCGCCTTATTCTCTCTTAGAAGAATGGACTGTTGGGCGAGTTGGTATTCCATGTTTCCACGTATAAAACTGCTGTTCCCGTCTCTCTTCGTCCACGTTTTTCGCGCACTTTTCTTGAATGATTCTCTCTCCTGTGCAGCGCCGCGATGAGCGCCCGGGCCGCTGCCGCGAAACGGGAGCGGCGACGTTTCTCCCGCTCAAGCTAACCATCTCCCCGCTGCTTCGCATCCACACATTGTTCCCTTTAGCGGGAGATGGGGAAGTTTTTTTAGTGCTCTTCATGACGGCCGAACTGTGATTCACGTGACATAATTAGAGCACATCTCTCGATTGGTCCATATACGAGAAATATCAGTTGTGAATTGTGTCCTACCCTGCTTTGTCATGCATTCACCCACTCGTTCTTCCTCACCTCGCATGATTATATTGCGCGATGAACTGATTTCGCTCCATATCGAGAGTTTCCAATTTCGAAAGCGGAAGTAGCAGTGTGTAGCCGAAAGCTCGAAATCCTGACAGGCTCAACGTATAGCGCTATCCTTATACACAGGCTTTATGAAGAAATAAGTGTCGAGTAGATATCGCCTGTAAGAATTGTAGCGAAGGCGAGAACCAAACCAATGGAAGAGGCACCGGATAATTTTATTCTTCCCACGCACAAACTCTTTACAGCGGAGACGCTGCAGCTCTACAGAAAAAAGGCCAGCCCGCTTCCATGGTTTTTGCATATTTTTTTTTTATTGCGATAGCAATTATATGGTCAAAATACAGGTTTTCATTGACGCCATCATGTTCCGTATAAAGTCCGAATTGATAACTTCCGTACGCGCGTCGTATGCTGTACTTGCCAGTAAAAGCTCGCGAGCGCTAGCGAGAATACAGAGGAGCTGCGTGACTTGAGCCGCAACTGTGAACGCTGACTATAAGGGCGTGGTCGCGAGTGCTTGCGCGCGCGCTCTGACAGCAGGCATCAGCAAACGGTTCGTGTACCCTTCTACACCCTTAGAAGAAAGTTAGTAAACAGTTAGTAAATACATGCATTTACCGGCTTCGAGCGTAGTTTACTACCTCGTGGCATTTCTTTACTAGCCAGCAACTATTAAAGCTTGTGAATTTTGTCGTTACTAACCAGGTAGGCTTTCTTCGTGTTTCACTAGGTAACTACTAAGCCACCTGTGTCCAGATGCTTCGTTGATGCCGTAGTAACATCGATGATAAGAAGTTTTTAGATTCAAACATGGCTCATGCCACTGCCCGAACTTGTAAATCATTTGCAATTAAATATTGTCACAAACGAGACTGTATGGGTTGCACTTTGGGAGAGTTGATGCATAGCTTAGAAAAATAACTGTGGCGTAACTGAGGCAGGAAGGAAAATTCGGCAGATTCCACGTACCATGGGAATCGATGTCATGCGAAGCATGCGGAGGCAAAGTAACTGTGGTGTATTTTTTTTTTGTTCAGCGAAACGTTACGAAATGACGTTAAACATGTGTACAAATCTA